>JAJIBD010033822.1:0-62363 GCA_021461705.1 Cryptotis parvus | reverse complement strand
ATATTTCAAGCCCAGTAATGCTTGAGCTAAAGACACAGCTACACCGGGCAGAGCAGTTCCAGCATAGCGGCCACGCTGATTTCCCCTACTCCTCCAAATTACCGAATATTCTACCCACCTCTGAGAGTGCCCCCACAAGGTAATGAGAGTATAGTGCCCACACTGCAGAGCCTGGCAAGCTGTCCGATGCGTGTTCAATATGCAAAAACCAGCCAACAAAAACGTTTATTTTCCTGACCCGGAGAGGGCCTTAATACAAGCTAAGAAAGGCAACAAGCAAATGCCTAGTAAAATTTCACGGTCACCTAAGCTGCCAAACGAAGAACTAAAATGACTGTCTGTACTTCAGATGCACATACGCTGGTATGGGAAGCATATATGGGGATCTGTTGGTGCAAGCGCCAAAAAGATCGCTACGACATCATTGGTCTGACCCCGCTGAGACGAGGGAGGCGTCGTCGCATCACGCTGTATTTGACACTGGAGAAGAATTGTTCCTTGGAACATGCATCTAAAAGAGCATTGGTGGCATTAGTGTCCTTGTCAACGGAACCCATGGCCATCAACATTGATTCGTTTGAATGCCTTAACAAACTGGATAGGACAATTACACTTGAAGAGATGTTTTATTGTCAACAATTTCTATCTTCATTGTCACTTTCACCAACATCTGCATACAAGGAAGATGAAATTGAGAAATTCTACATGGAACTGGAGGAGTTCTATAAAAAAAGATCACACCTTCTACAAGATCATAGTCGGAGATTTTGATGCAGTTAGGACATCGTAGAAGATCGGCTGAAGAACTCGGCACATTGGGACATGGCCTAGAATGGAACAAAACAGGGGTGGGAGACTATCTGGAGGTTCATCATGTCCACCAAGACCATTCATTGGAACTCGCACTTCCAAAGAAGGCGTGGAGTTGAAATGTTGGACATGGGAATCTCTCGGTGGACAGTCCACAAAGAAATTGACCATCATCTTCAATAGGCGGTTTCGTCTGACCAATGTTGCTGTTGTCCCAAATCATTCACGACATCGGCAACTACGCCCCATCTGCCTGTTGTCCATCATCTACAAGCTGTTTACCAACGAGTCATCCTGAACAGGATTGGCAGAACACTAGATGAAGGACACCCCATGCGAGCAAGCTGGCTTCCAGAAAGGATTCAGCACAATCGACCATATCCACATGGGTAACCAAGCTCATTGAGGTTTGTAGGGAGTACAAGATGCCGCTCTATCTAATGTTCATTGATTTAAAGAAAGCCTTTGATTCTGTGGAGACTGAAGTGGTCATCAAAGCCCTAGCCAAACAGGGTGTTCAAACCCATTACATCAAGATCCTTCGTGAGCTGTATTACGGATTCACCACCAGGATCTCACCATTCTACAAAGAAGTGATCTTGATGTCAAAAGAGGGGTTCGACAGGGTGATGCCATTTCACTTAAAACTCTTTAGTGCCACCCTTGAGAACATCATGCGACAATTAGAATGGGAAGGAATGGGAGTGAAGATAGATGGTCGGCAACTACACCACCTCCGCCTTCGCTGATGACATCGTTCTAATAACACCAAACATTAGCCAAGTGGCACAAATGCTGGCTTACTTCGACCGAGAACGTGGAAAGATAGGTCTACAGCTGAATCTAAAGAAAACTATGTTTATGAAAAATGAACTAGTTCCAGAGGCAATCATTCACTCTCAATGGAACAGACATCTCTGAATGCAGCAGTTATGTGTACCTAGGTCAAGAAGTCAACATGATAAACAACCTAAAACCTGAGCTGCGCAGGAGGAAGAGAGAGCGGCATGGAATGCCTTCAAAGGCATCGAAGAAATAGCTAAAAGGACAAAGAACCTCCGGCTCCGGGCACATCTCTTTGACTCCACCATTCTCCCTGCATCAACATAAGCCTCAGAGACCTGGGCCCTACGAAAAGCAGGATGAGAATGCTATTCCGCTATTCCAGAATCAGGGATGCTGGGTCTCATTTGCCAAGGCATCGAAAATCAGATGGGCTGAACATGTAATGCGATTTGGAGACAACCGCTGGACTGTATCCCTGGGATGTCAAAAGATCACGTGGCCGCCCACCTACAAGATGGTCAGACTTCCTTGTCAAGACCCTGAAGGAACGGTTTGAGGCTCTTCATATTCTTGAATCAACCCAGATGCCATTGGGCTACATTGGCACGTGATAGGGTCCAATGGAAATGTTACTGGCGCCCGCTAGAGCAAATCGATGAATAACGCGGATTCAAGTGATCAAGTGACATGTACTGTTCTACTTTTCAACATGATACACTAAGGACGTGTCTTTTCAGTGTGTAAATGAACATAAAATGCACCCCAAAGTTAAAGGGACAATTTCTGTTCTCATAACAAAATCCATAGTATCCAAATGAACAAAAATACTGAAATATACTGTATTTTTTCTTATTTTTTCTGGGGGTGGGCGTGTCAGGCCACATTTAGCAGCACTCAGGGGCTATTCCTGGCTTTGTGCCCAGAAGTGATCCCGGTGGTCTCCAGACCTTATGTGGTGCCCGAGATTAAGCAGGTTCGGCTCCGGATCTCTCTCTCCATCCCTGAGTATTTGTTCTCACTTGGGGGCTGTGACTGCAGGTGCCCAGGAGACCAGGTGGTGCCAGAGGTGGTGAAGATGCTCAGCCCAGTGAGCCAAGTCCAGGCCCCTGAGCAGTGAACTCTTAAGTCACTGTCTCTGATTCTTTGGGGGACTGAAGCCTTGGCTGTAGCACCTTCTTCCTCAGTTACTGATAAAAGAACATTTCATGAGGTGGGGGTGTTGTAGGCACACAGACAGGGGCGCCACATGGCAATAAAAATATTCCTGAAGAAGAAGAAATCCAGAGCCACACCTGATTGAACACCAAAACCAAACTTGACAAGACCACTATCAACAACAGACTTTGGGGAAGGGAAGGCCAAAGGGAATGTGTGAAGCCCATAGGCCAATGACCCTTTTAAAGGCTTTAGATAATTAACTCTCCTAAGGAAAATAAATCAGCCTCCCAGGCCCAGGACCCAGCTCACAGAAGACTCCAAAGCATTCCAGTCAAAGAAGACCACCTCCTAAAGTCTACTCCCTTGGCAATGGCCCTAGCAAGCTAGGTTGAAGCCCCATATGGGGAGTAACTTGGGGAGAAATCTATAAAAAGCCGTCCTGACCAAAGGACAGCACACATGCTGCATGGACACAATGCTGCCTGAGCCCATGTGGCCGAGCACATGTGGTGCCTGAGCACATGTGTTGCCCGCATCTCCCCTCTTGAGATGTGTACTCTCTCTTACTTGCTCTCCATCTTTGGAGTAGCCCGCGTTCTCCCTTGAGCGCGTTACTCTCTCTCTTCCTCTACCCTCCCCCTCTCTCCAAAAACCTCCTCAATAAAACCTATTTTACTTCACTGCTCGTCGACTCCTGAAAATTATTTTTTCTGCGAGGAAGACAAGAACCCTAAGGCAACCCTGGGTAAGGCCTAGGACTGACTTTCCTTTCCTGCAAAGAGCAATTCCTCGCTCCAGCCTGAGTCCGTGGCTCCCCGAGAAACCTCGGGTGGTGGGGATCAACTCCCGTGCCTAGAGATCAAGCGGACATCAGGCGTGGCTTGATGGCCACCTCGTGGGGCTGGTGGGGCTCAGGCCCACACCATGCAGGGGCTCATCGCAGACTTTATCAGTCCCAAGCCTGCCCAGCGGGTCCCAGGTGGCAGAGGCGGCTGGGGAGAAAGCGACCATCTCTCTCCCCCCCTTCCCGCCTCACACAAGTCACCCATGGGGCCCACCTGCATCAGGAGGATGGGCAGTAAGGGCAGTAAGGAATGCCAGCCAAGCCGACAAGTTTGGCAAAAGTCAAACTTTATGGGAGCAGGGTGGGGTGGAACAGCATTTCCCAGCTGAAGCCAGACATGTCTCCTGTGGGCCCCTGGGATTGTCCACGGGGGGGCCACAGCTGGAGAGCAGATAAGCAGGGAGGGGGGGAGGGGATCGCAGGAGAGACCAGGGGCGCCACCGAGGGAAACCAGGTCAGAAGGGGCTACAGTCGGAAAACAAGGCTGAGAAACACAGAGATGGCGGCTGCCTTCAAACAATGGCTCTATCTCTCCCACACCAGAGGCCTCTCCCCTCAGGGGCCATGCCTGGGCTGCCCTAAGCAATCTGTCTTTGCACAAGGCAGCCTTTACTCTATGTGCAGCGTCCGGCCAGCCAGCCCGGGGGCCTGGGCATTGATGGAGCTGCATCTGGCCCCCGCCAGCCCTGCTGAACCGCTCGGTGAGCAGGGCTCAGGAGACCCGTGAGCTCGGGGCCCACAGGACATGAACCGCAGCTTCCCATGGCCACGGAGATGGCACGAAGGTGAAGCTACAGCATTCTTAGAAACACCACACCCACATGGCCGGGGCGCTGTGCCGAGTGCCCTCCATACTGCCTGCTTGCTGGCATCCTCGCTGACCTAGTGGCCGTCAAGAGTGCCCAGGTTCCCAGGCTCGTGGAGTTCTGGGCAGTGCAGTGGGAGTGACCGGCAGCACTTTCCAAAGCAGTGGGTGAACGTGGCAGGGCGGCAGGCAGGGGGCACTCGCCCTGCTCGGAAACACGAGCCAGCAGCCGAGTCTCATCTGTCACTACAGTCATGCTTCTCTCTCTCCTCCACAGGGAGTGTGTGTTGTTTCTGCGGGACCCCGGGGGGAACAGGCAGCACACGTGTCCCTGATCAAGTGTTTCCCTTTGGGCTTCACAAGCCTTCGCAGTGTTCACAGTGTAAGCGGTGTAAAATATCAACACCACTCAGAGCGGGAGCCCACGCGGAGGCAAATACAGGGGTGTGGCCCAGAGGTTTGCACTCCCCTTCCCATCAAGTGTGCCATTCACGTGCACACCCTCCAGCTGATGAGGTGTTGGGTACACGCCCTACTGAGCCTTGGCCTCCAGCCACACTTAGCTTATGTGAAGAGCTGGTCCTTGACTTTGGGGAACCTCCAGAGCAGACACAATGGGAGTTCGGGCAGAATTGAACTAATTTCATAATTTTATATGGCATAAATATTTTTATCATGAGTCTCACTTACCCCAGATCAATATTCTGTTCCACGGGTCCCTGCATGGGACATACATGTAGATATCCCAAGAGTACTTGACCACGTTGGATCAACCATAATGTAACCAATTCTCCCACTTCAGAGACATGCCAGTGTGCCTCTGGGCAAGCTAACGTGTCTCTGACTCTAAAGGTAATGCCAAAGTGAATTATTCTGATGGATTCTGGACCTTAGCGGGATCCAGAGTCTGGGATCTTCTAGCTATATATTCATGGTATCACTGTATCACTGTCTTCCCGTTCATCATCGATTGGCTCAAGTGGGCACCAGTAACATCTCCATATGTCCTGTGTTATGCTAGTAGAGCCCAAGGGCACCTGCTTGCTCCAGGAACATAAAGAGCCTCAAACCATTCCATCAGGTCATGGGAATGAGGTCTAAAATTTTACTGGTATTTGGCATATCAAAAACGACACGGGTAGCTTGCCAGGCTCTGCCGTGTGGGTAGCATACTCTTGTAGTCATCTGTAAATCCAGCATTTATTGATGAACCGCACGGCCACAAGAGGCTGCGGGAGCCGGCTGTCAGGCTACCATATTCATGGTAAAAAGTATTAATGCCATTTCCTACAAATTACATTCTGACCTGCTTTCTGGTTCAGAGATGCAGCCCCTCCTCTCTCTGCTAGGGAGATTTTTTTTTTTTAACATTTTATTATACCACTGTGAGATATACAATTACAACATTGTTCACGCTTGGGAGTTTCGGTCACACAGTGTTCCAGCACCCCCGCCCTCCACCAGTGCCCCCTCAACTACCACCCATGTCCCCAATTCCCTCCCCCTCCCACGTCCTGCCTAAATGGAAGGTTCTTTATCTCCCTCTCTCTCTTAGGGAGATTTTTTTAATTAAACATTTTATGATACCACCGTGATGAACGTGGTATCATATTACTGGTGCCCGCTCTAGCAAATGATACCACCGTGAGATATACAATTACAACATTGCTCATGTTTAGAGGTTTCGGTCACATGGTGTTCCAGCACCCCGTCCTCCACCAGTGCCCATTTCCAATGTCCATGAATATGGTAGCCTGACAGCCCGGCTCGCAGCCTCTTGTGGCCGTGCGGTTCATCAATAAATGCTGGATTTACAGATGACTACAAGAGTATGCTACCCACACGGCAGAGCCTGGCAAGCTACCAAATGCCAGTAACAATTATACTAGGTCATTCCCATGACCTAATATAATGGTTTGAGGCTCTTTATGTTCCTGTAGCAAGCCGATGCCCTTTGCTCTACTGGCATGAGACAGGACATATGGAGATATTACTGGTGCCCGCTCTAGCAAATGATACCACCGTGAGATATACAATTACAACATTGCTCATGTTTAGAGGTTTCGGTCACATAGTGTTCCAGCACCCCGCCTCCACCAGTGCCCATTCCAATGTCCCTAATTCCCTCCCCCCCCCCATAGCCTGCCTAAATGGCAGATTCTTTATCTCTTTTCTCTCTTGCTAGGGAGATTTTTGCCTCTGAAAATCAGCTCTGGCTATTGTGAAGCTTAAGCCAAAGGCCCACCTAAAGATCTACATTTCAAAAGGGTCATTTACCTGACTTCAACTCTAGATAGCCCAACCCACAATGGGCTGGGCTAGAAGATGTTGGCGGGCTTCAGTCTATAAAAGAAGCTAGGAGAAAGAAGAAGGGGTCTTTCTGCCATTTTGGCTTCCCCTGGCATTTGCTTCTCTTCGTCTTCTCCGTTCTCTGTTTGGCTTCAACACGTGGTGGCAGCCACCTTGGCCTACACATGACCGGGGCCCAGCTGGGAACCCAGAATTGGGGTTTTTTCCTGTTCTTGGATTGTATATCAGAACCTGTGATAGTATCACTTGTATCACTTGTCTTCCTGTTCATTGATTTGCTCAAGCAGACGCCAGTAACGTCTCCATTCATTGCGAATGAGGTCCATTATTGTTCCTGTTTTTAGTATATGGAATACACCATGGGTAGTTTGCCAGGCTCTGCTGTGGCTCTGGGTTCATGGGGGGGGCATCTTTTCTATGTCAGACCATCAACCATCCAGGGACCCACAGGGCAGAGCCCGGGTGTAGACAAGCCTGTCTCCCTGTCTGCCACCTGATGACGCAGCTGGGCACCAAAGCCACACCTGCAACACCATCGCTTCTGTAACAGTAGCTTCTGTGATAGTAAAGTCTTTTTAAAACTGCAGTGGGTTCCTGATTTTTCATCCATTCCCCGCTGGCTTCAAGGTAGAAGGGAACTTCGTTTCCTGGTATTGGTGGGGACCCCAAGCGGTCCCCCGAAAATGAGGAGTATCTTTTCCTCCAGGAACTCGGGCCCAGGAGCATCGGGCGCCTGCTCTCACCCAGAGTGACCGCACAGCCTGCACAGGAAGGCAGAGTGACCCACAGAGTGAGGCGGAAAGACATCCTGCTGCTCTTTCCTCGCTCTGACTCCGAGGCCTTGTGCTCCTCGTCGTCCACATCCCTCCAAGGAGACGCTGCCTCTAAGACTATCCAGAGCTGGGGAAACGTCTAAAGTCTGATTTTCAACTTGCTTACAAAAACAAGTGGAACATGTATCATTCTGTGACTTCTGGCAGAAGCCATGAGTGCACCGGGTCCAAAGGAGGGGGTGTGGCTGCTTGGGGCAGGCCCAACAGTCCAGGCACGATGGCCACCGTCAGCCCGTCAGACGCACAGGGCTGAAGCAAGCGCTGCCAGGTGAGGCCCCTGTATTTCCCCCCAGAGCACCACCAGGACTGCCCCTATCCTAAAAACAACAACAAAAGACCTACCAAAGTGTTACAGGGAGACAACTGGAGGGGGGTAAAAAGTGATTTCAACTTAAAGCTAAAAAATTTTGCAAGCAGCTAAGAAATTTTGGAGTGAAAATGCATCAAAGAAGAAAATGGTTTAGGGAAACACTGGAATACACTACAGAGCAATAAATATTCAAACAGTATGGCACTATACCAGCACAGATAAAGGCTAAAGGGATGTGACAACTTACAAATACAAAGACCATAGTAACTGATGGGGGAGACCTGATTGGCTCCTTGTCATCTGATGAAAATAAATTACAACTGGACTAAAGTGAAATAAAAAATTTCAAGCTACTCTTTAAATATAAGAGTAAATATAAGAGTAACTTATAAAATATAAGTTATCACTTTTACTCTGGTTTTGGGAAAATTAAGTATAAAAGCACACACATATACAGAAAATTTTGGTGGTAGAAAAATAAACTCATTAAAATTAAGTGATCTACAATAAGAGAAAAGGTTTCCAACAAAAAGTATTGAAATACTAGAAGTATGTTACTATTTAATATAAAAATAATTAAATTTTTTATTATATCACTGTGAGATTGACAATTACAAAGATGTTTGGGTTTTGGTCATACAATGTTCCAGCACCCACCCCCCTCCACCAGCACACATTTCCCACTACCAATGTCCCCTGATTCCTCTCCTCTTCCAGCCTACCTCTATGGCAGGCACTTTGCCTCTTTTCTCTCTCTCTCTCTCTCTCTCTCTCTCTCTCTCTCTCTCTCTCTCTCTCTCCCTTCTCTTAAACATTGTGGCTTGCAATACATACATCTGGAGGTTATCATTTATATCCCTTTGCTTACATTCAATGCTCAGTTCTAGGCTGGTATTACCATTTCCAACAATTATTAGCAAACTGTCTTACCTAACCTCTGACTCCCACACACTAGCGGCAGATTCCACTAGCTGACAAGTCCTCCTGTTCCATGTTTTGCCTGGCCTTGGATATTGGTAACACACTATTATTTTTTATATCTCACAAATGAATGCAGTCATTCTATATCTGTCCTTTTTCCCTCTGGCTAATCACTCAACATGATCCTCTCCATATCCATCCAAAAACAATTATTCTAAAGTTCAGAGAAATATTAAAAGTTTTAAATAATAGTCTTCTTTGGAAGAGTAAGAGGCCTGGACTACATCCAGCCGTGTGCAGGGTTGACTCCAGGCTCTGTGCTCAAAGATCACTCCTGGCCAGGTTCAGGGAACAACATGCAGCACTGGGCTTGAATCTGGGTCAGCCACTTGCAAGGCAAGTTCTCTCCCTCTGTACTGTCACTCAACCCTAAAAGAGTGTGTCATAAAACTCTCTAGACTTCTTTTATTTCATGTCTATCTTAAAAGGTAACCCCCATGCTCCACTCCACATACACACACACTTTCGCAAATTTGAAAAAAAAAGTTAACTCATTTTTATGGTACTCTGGTAAATCTATGATCTAAAATCAAAACCTAATAAAGACTAAATATGAAACCACTTATATATCTTAGAAAAGGGCCGAGAATACCAGTGCAGATATGCTGTTTTTCAGTGTAAAATACATTCTTGAATACACACTTTGATCATTTGATGACTTTACATCCCGTTATTTATCAATTTGCTTGAGCGGGCGCCATAACGTTCCATTTGTCCCTGTCACGTGCAAGTGTAGACCAATGGCATCTGCTTGCTCCAGGAAGAAAATTGATGAGCCTCAAACGATTTGTTCAGAGTCCTGACGAAGAAGTCTGACCATCTTGTAGGTGGGCGACCATGTGATCTTTTGACGTCCTGTTGCAGGACACCTAAAAGCCTAGGCCTCTGCATCTGCCCTGGATTGCCTCCCTGCCGGTCACTTCATAGATAGGGCAATAGTCTGAATGTGGCAGTCTTATCTGACCATGTATTCTGTACTGGCTGGTATAAATATTCTCTCATGCTACCACAAGCATCGTGGGACTAGCTAGATCTTACCAGCATATTTGTCTGGCCACGTTGGATCTCTGAGTAATTAGACCAGAGAGAAATGCTGTTTGCCTCCAAGCAAGCAAGCATGGCTCCCTGATAACTCAAAGGCAACTAAAATACAAAACTACCATGAAGTAGATGAGACTCTTGTGAAGGCTTGGAGAAATATTTAACTGGCATTAGTATTAGTCTCTCTCTCTCTCTCTCTCTCTCTCTCTCTCTCTCTCTCTCTCCTCCGGCTTCCCTTGGTGTTTTGCTTCTCCGTCCTCTCCATTCTCTGTTGGGCCTCAACACGTGGTGGCAGCCATCTTGGCCTACACCTGGCTGGGGCCTAGCTGGGAACCCAGAGAGTCCGGAGGTTTCCATGCTCTTGGATTGTATATCGGAACCTGTGATAGTAAAGCCCTTTTTAAAACTGCATCTGATTCCTGAGTCTTCATCCATTCCCGCTGGCTCAAGGTAGAAGGGAACTCGCTTCCTGGCTCTGTCGGGGACCCCGGCGGCGCCCCCGACAACATCCCATGGGAACTAGTCGGTAACAGCTCTAGTCCAGTGGTCATCTCCAAGTCGCATTACATGTCCAGCCCATCTGATTTTCGATGCCTTGGCAAACGAGACAGCGTCCCTGACTCTTGATCGTCAAAGGAAGTCAGAACTCCAGATTCCTTCTCTCACTTGAGTGAGGCATGATATTCCAAGCATAGCTCTTTCGATTCCTCTTTAGGAGACCCGAATAGCATTGTCATTCTGTTTTCGTAGGGCCGGGCTCTGAGGCATATGTTAATGCAGGGAGAATGGTGGAGTCGAAGAGATGTGCCCGGAGCTGGAGGTTCTTTGAACCAGAGACACAGACACTGGTCAGAGCTACTACAGCTCTCCCCACTGCACTCCCCGTGCTTCACCGGCCACGAATGTACACTTTAGAATATTTTATTTATTTAAAGAAAATTTCTATTATCTCAACAAATCTTTTTTGGGAAACTGACTCTCATTTCAGACTTACCTTGAAGTAGCCCTCTTCAGCAGCTTTTTAATCTCATTAATTTTACAGGTGTGTCTCGTATGGATAACCACAAACGCATTACAACCATCTGGTGGAGACTCATCAGCTGCAATCTATGATTTCAAAGATTATATTTAGCTACAGTTGTTGATAATTACAATATGATTTTTAAAACTCTTATTACTTTGATTAAAATAACTCATCAAACTACTATTAAGTTATTGCTCTAATTAAAGTAAAAAATTCTATATGCAGGCAGAATGAAGTATAATAACAAAATCAATTTTATAAGAAACACATGCTTCTAAGTTGGAAAATTGCATTAAATTAAAATTTTCATTATAGCTATTTCACAGTGGTGATTCGTTCTAATTCCCTGAGCCCAAATAGCTATAAAATGGCATAATGTATTCAATTATATTATAATCAATGATAAAATGATAATAATGATAGATTTTGGAACCAGGCATTTTAAGTTTCAACCAAGGGCAGGCTCATAGGCTGAAGAAATAGTGCAGGAGGTAAGGCACCTGTCTAGCTTGGGTCAGCATCAACTGCCACCCTGGTTCTAACTCAGCACCTGAGCACTGCCAGGGACTAATCCTGAAAACAAGGCTTGACAGAGCCCTCAAACAAAACCAAACCAAACCCCCAAGACAGACACTAGATTGATCTAGTGTTCATCACCAGGATGTTTCTTTGTCACATACAGTGTGGGTGTTTCCCCTACCTGCTGGAACATCTGGACGGTTGGAGAGTACGCTCTTATAGACAAGGCAAACTTCAACAGATTGATATGTAAATTGTCTAAGAACTGTCCAGCTTTTTTCAGGATCAAGTTGTAGTAAGAATAAGCTGATTCTGTGAAAACAATTCAGACGGAAAGGAGTCAGTGTTCTGTATTCAGGATGTCATAAGATCACATGGCCGCCCACCTACAAGATGGTCAGACTTCCTTGTCAAGACCCTGAAGGAACGGTTTGAGGCTCTTCATATTCCTGAATCAACCAGATGCCATTGGGCTACAATTGGCATGTGATAGGGTCCAATGGAAATGCTACTGGCGCCCGCTCAAGCAAATTGATGAATAATGGGATTCAAGTGATCAAGTAAAGTTCTGTATTCAGTGCAGTGGCACGGCTCTCTCTGCAAAGCAAACATGTGTCACGTGATCATGGCTGTCATGAGAGATGGCGCTGGGAAAGCTGGAAAAGAGGCGTCAGATCACAAGCATCATCTCAGTAGCCCAGTGAAGTCCAAGCCACCAATGGCTGCAAGAGTAGGGGGAAAACTTCCTTATAAAATGGGACAGCCCAGGTCTCTGGAGCCTTGTCAGGATGGGGAGGGCTGAACTGCGACCCTGCTCGAAGGCCCATGGCTGACTTTTGCCTGCGCATACACGGCCCAGCTGAACCACCGCAGTTCCACAGTCCCTGGAGAGCCCGGCTCGTGTGCCCCCCAAACACTGCACATGCAGCCACGTGACATCTCTAATCTCACAGTCCGGGCGACCCAGCAGGAGCACAGCAACTCAGATGGGAAAGCTGCAGCGTCACTGAGCTCAATGCGCAAAAGCAACAGCACCAAGGGCTCAACTAACACCTAATAGCTCAGTTAATTCTCACAATGACTTTAATAATGCCATCAAGAGATACATGCTGTAATAAGCAATATAATTTTGTGGCTGCTAAGGGGGCAAGCTGGGGTGGGGGAGGCACTAACTGGGAATTCTGGTGGTGGGATTAGTGTCGAAATACTAAATACCGGAACAGCTATTTTATAAACAACTTTGTAAATCATCGTGTTTAAATAAAGGTTTTTTTTTTTTTTTTGAGGGGCCACACCTAGTGATGCTCAGGGGTTACTCCTGGCTCTGCACTCAGGAATTACATCTGGCTGTGCTTGGGTACCATATGGGATGCTAGGGATTGAATCCGGTCCAGCCACATGCAAGGCAAATGCCCTACCTGCTGCACTATGGCTCTGGCCCAAAGTTTAAAACATTAAAAATAAATTTTAAAAAACCCATTTTGAAAAATGAAAAAAAAAAAGCTATTTAGAAGAGTCTATATACGTCATGGGAACTCACAGTTCCAAAAGGCTGAATCAAAACGCTGGACATGGGAATCTCTTGGTGGATAGTTCCACAATGAAATTGACCACATAATCTTCAATCGAAGGCTTTGCCTAACTGATGTCGCTGTCGCCCCCAAATTCCAAACAGGATCAGACCACCGCCTCCTTCGTGCAAAATTCTTCTTCACACACTATCTTCCCGTTCATCATCTATTTGCTAGAGCAGGCACCAGTAATATCTCCATATGTCCTGTCTCATGCTAGTAGAACCCAAAGGCATCTGCTTGCTCCAGGAACATAAAAGAGCCTCAAACCATTATATTAGGTCATGGGAATGACCTAATATAAATGTTACTGGTATTTGGCATATCAAATATGACACGAGCAGCTTGCCAGGCTTGCCGTGATGGTGGCATACTCTTGTAGTCACCTCTGAATAAAGTATTTATCTCGCCTACTTCACACAACGAGGAGAAAAGGCTGCAAAGTTTAAGAAGAGAACCACCAGAACGACCACCACCTGGGAACTCTTCAGCACCATTGCAGCAACATGGGAAGATGCTATCATTGACGACATCGATGCAGAATACAACCCGACTGGTTCAACACCTTCATGATTGCACAAAGAATACCGAAAGAGTAAAGGACACAAAAGGAAGCCTGTCTTCAAAAACCCTTGAGCTCATCCACCAACGTGGTAAGGCGCGAGCCTCAGGCAACCAGATACTAACATCCAAGCTTGCAAAGCAGTGCAGAGAAGCGATAAAGGAAGACCTCAAGGAGAGAAGAGCAGAAGTGCTGGAGGATGCAGCAGAAGCCGGGAAAAGCATTCACAACGCCTGCCTGTCCTTCGCCAACTATAAGACAAAAATGACTGCCCTCCAACATCCTGATGGATCTATCACATCTTCCAGAAAGGAAATGGATATTATCCATGACTTCTACTCAGATCTCTTTTTTTTTTGGACTACTTGATAGAACTTTTATTATAGAATTATAATCGTTGGTTAAATGAAAACAAAACTATACAAGACATATCAAATAATGTATCTATTTGATGTGTATTTCGTTTCTAAGTATCTGTCATAATTTTTAAGTTTGTTTTTTTAAAAACTTACGTAAACTCTGATTTACAAAGTTGTTCACCATCCAGTTGTTTCAGTTACTCAATATTTCAACACCAGTCCCACCACCAACGTGCGGCCTTAGCACCACCAAAGTCCCTAGTTTCCTGCCCACTCCCCAGGATGCTCCCTTAGCAGGCACTGAATGAGTAACTTTATATTGCTTCTTATGACATGTATCTCATAATTATGTTGCTAAGGGTGTGACCTTTCTACTACTCAGATCTCTTTGATAGCCACATTTACCTGCCCACATACCAAATTCCACAGGATGGATATGTCATTCCCAACGTTCTCCCTTCTGAAATCCGACATGCCATCTCGTCGGTAAAGAAGGGAACAGCATCAGGCCCAGACAAGATCAAACCCGAGCACCTGAAGAATCTGCCATCAGTACTTATCAATACACTAGCTCGGCTCTTCACAGGCTACCTGACCGAATGTAAGGTGCCCTCCCAACGGAAAAACCAGCAGGACAGTTCTACTGTTCAAGAAGGGAGACATTCACGACATCAGCAACTATCACCCCATCTGCCTGTCTGTCATCTACAAGCTGTTCACTTGAGTCATCCTGAACAGGATTGGCAGAACATTAGATGAAGAACACCATGCAAGCAGGCTGGCTTCCAAAAAGGATTCAGCACAATCAACCATATCCACACGATAACCAAACTCATTGAAGTCTATAAAGAATTCAAGATGCCGCTCTGTCTCACTTTCATTGATTTAAAGAAAGCCTTCGATTCTGTGGAGACTGAAGCAGTCATAGAAGTCCTAGTCAAACAGGGCATTCAAACCCAATACAAAAAGATTCTTCGTGGAAAAAAAAAAAAATTCTTCGTGAACTATATCACGGTTTCACCACTAGGATCTCACCATTCTACAGGGAAGTGATCATCGACGTCAAAAGAGGGGTTTGACAGGGTGATACCATTTCACCAAAGCTCTTCAGTGCCACCCCTCAAAATCATCATGCGACAATTAGAATGGGAAAAAATGGGAGTGAAGATAGACGGCCGGCAACCACACACCTACGCTTCGCTGATGACATCATTCTAACATCAGCCAAGCAGCACAAATGCTGGCAGACTTTGACCGAGAATGTGGAAAGATAGGTCCACAGCTGAATCTCAACAAAACTATGTTTATGAGAAATGAACTAGTTCCAGAGGCCCCATTCACTCTCAATGGAACAAACATCTTTGAATGCAACAACTATGTGTACCTAGGTCGAGAAGTCACCATGATGAACGACCTGAAGCCTGAGCTGCGCAGGAGGAAGAGAGCGGCATGGACTGCCTTCAAAAAACATCGAAAAATAGTCAAAAGAACAAAGAACCTCCGGCTCCGGGCACACCACTTTGACTCCACCGCTTCTCCCTGCATTAACATATGCCTCAGAGACCTGGGCCCTACGAAAGCAGGATGAGAACAGTATTCGGGTCTCCCAAAGAGGAATCGAAAGAGCCATGCTTGAATATCACGCCTCACTCAAGTGAGAGAGGGAATTCAGAGTTCCGACCTCTGTCGCTATTCTAAAATCAAGGATGCTGTATCATCTGCCAGAACATAAAAAATCAGATGGGCTGGTCATATAATGCAATCTGGAGACGACCGTTGGACTACGGCCGTTACTGATTGGATCCCACGGGATGCCAAAAGATCTCGTGGGCCGCCCACCTGCAAGATGGTCAGACTTCCTTATCACGAATCCTAAACAAACAGTTCAAAGCTCTTAATATCCCCGAAATAGACAGATGCCATTGGGCTACACTGGCACGTGATAGGGTCAAATGGAAACATTACTGGCGCCCGCCGAGCAAATCGATGAATAATGGGATATCAAGTAATATACGTCCAGACCCAGCAACTTTAAGATTTTGAGATTATATAACAAGAATAAGGTAGAGGCCCTAGAAACAATTTTTTTTTTTAATTTTATTTTCCCCCCCAAATATCATTACACCATTTTAGACATACAATTGAAAGATGCTCATGTAGAGTTTTGGATCCACAGTGTTCCAACACCCATCCCTCCCACCCAAACCCATCTACCATCACCAATGTCCCCACCTCCTCCCTCCCCTCCCGCACCCCCAACCACCCGGCAGATTCTGTATGTCATTTCCTTCTCGGCCTCTATATCTCCTTCCCGACAAACTTTCCTGCTCTTCGTGGAATACAGTGCATTAAATGACATTACTGTTTCACTATTTTAGTGGATCATGCGGCCGCTAAGCGGCCGCGCGATCTGGGCTCGAACTGGTCTTGCTGAGTTGATCTGGTCGTGGGTCAGTTTCTCAGCGTCCGGACAGCGAAGATGGTGGCTAGTGTGATGGGCGAGTTTCATCTGGCTGCTTCCGGGACCCCCAGAGGCGATGGGCCAACACCCAAAACCCATCTGCCTCCCTCTGGGATCCCATCGCCAGCTGGGCTCGGCGCGAGCCGGGCTCCAGTCTCCCCAGCCGCTGCGGGCTCTGCATACTGGTTCCCCGGCAGTTCCTGGGCGGGTCCACCAGGCTCGGCAAAATGGAGGAGGGGGAGGTGGCTTAACCCCTGACTCCATCTGGCGAATTCCCAGTGATTCCCGCTTCTGGGAGCCGCCTACCTGGGCTCGAACTGGTCTTGCTGGAGTTGATCTGGTCGGGGTCAGTTTCTCAGTCCGGACAGCGAAGATGGTGGCTAGTGTGATGGGCGAAGTTTCATCTGGCTGCTTCCGGGACCCCCAGAGGCGATGGGCCAACACCCAAAACCCATCTGCCCTCCCTTGGGATCCCATCGCCAGCTGGGCTCGGCGCGAGCCGGGCTCCAGTCTCCCCAGCCGCTTGCGAAGCTCTGCATACTGGTTCCCGGGCAGTTCCTGGGCGGGTCCACCAGGCTCGGCAAAATGGAGGAGGGGGGAGTGGCTTAACCCTGACTCCATCTGGCGAATTCCCAGTGATTCCCGCTTCTGGGAGCCGCCTACCTGGGCTCGAACTGGTCTTGCTGAGTTGATCTGGTCGGGGGTCAGTTTCTCAGCGTCCGACAGCGAAGATGGTGGCTAGTGTGATGGGCGAAGTTTCATCTGGCTGCTTCCGGGACCCCCCAGAGGCGATGGGCCAACACCCAAAAACCCATCTGCCCTCCTTTGGGATCCCATCGCCAGCTGGGCTCGGCGCGAGCCGGGCTCCAGTCTCCCCAGCCGCTAGGGGGCTCTGCATACTGGTTCCCGGGCAGTTCCTGGGCGGGTCCACCAGGCTCGGCAAAATGGAGGAGGGGGAGTGGCTTAACCCTGACTCCATCTGGCGAATTCCCAGTGATTCCCGCTTCTGGGAGCCGCCTACCTGGGCTCGAACTGGTCTTGCTGAGTTGATCTGGTCGTGGGTCAGTTTCTCAGCGCCCGGACAGCGAAGATGGTGGCTAGTGTGATGGGCGAGTTTCATCTGGCTGCTTCCGGGACCCCCAGAGGCGATGGGCCAACACCCAAAACCCATCTGCCCTCCTTGGGATCCCATCGCCAGCTGGGCTCGGCGCGAGCCGGGCTCCAGTCTCCCCAGCCGCTTGGAGGCTCTGCATACTGGTTCCCGGGCAGTTCCTGGGCGGGTCCACCAGGCTCGGCAAAATGGAGGAGGGGGGGAGTGGCTTAACCCTGACTCCATCTGGCGAATTCCCAGTGATTCCCGCTTCTGGGAGCCGCCTACCTGGGCTCGAACTGGTCTTGCTGAGTTGATCTGGTCGTGGGTCAGTTTCTCAGCGTCCGGACAGCGAAGATGGTGGCTAGTGTGATGGGCGAAGTTTCATCTGGCTGCTTCCGGGACCCCCCAGAGGCGATGGGCCAACACCCAAAACCCATCTGCCCTCCTTGGGATCCCATCGTCAGCTGGGCTCGGCGCGAGCCGGGCTCCAGTCTCCCCAGCCGCTTGCGGAGCTCTGCATACTGGTTCCCGGGCAGTTCCTGGGCGGGTCCACCAGGCTCGGCAAAATGGAGGAGGGGGAGTGGCTTAACCCTGACTCCATCTGGCGAATTCCCAGTGATTCCCGCTTCTGGGAGCCGCCTACCTGGGCTCGAACTGGTCTTGCTGAGTTGATCTGGTCGTGGGTCAGTTTCTCAGCGGCCGGACAGCGAAGATGGTGGCTAGTGTGATGGGCGAAGTTTCATCTGGCTGCTTCCGGGACCCCCAGAGGCGATGGGCCAACACCCAAAACCCATCTGCCCTCCTTGGGGATCCCATCGTCAGCTGGGCTCGGCGCGAGCCGGGCTCCAGTCTCCCCAGCCGCTGCGAAGCTCTGCATACTGGTTCCCCGGGCAGTTCCTGGGCGGGTCCACCAGGCCTCGGCAAAATGGAGGAGGGGGGAGTGGCTTAACCCTGACTCCATCTGGCGACTCCCAGTGATTCCCGCTTCTGGGAGCCGCCTACCTGGGCTCGAACTGGTCTTGCTGAGTTGGATCTGGTCGTGGGTCAGTTTCTCAGCGCTCGGACAGCGAAGATGGTGGCTAGTGTGATGGGCGAAGTTTCATCTGGCTGCTTCCGGACCCCCCCAGAGGCGATGGGCCAACACCCAAAACCCATCTGCCCTCCTTGGGATCCCATCGCCAGCTGGGCTCGGCGCGAGCCGGGCTCCAGTCTCCCCAGCCGCTGCGGCTCTGCATACTGGTTCCCCGGCAGTTCCTGGGCGGCGGGTTCCACCCTGCCCCGGCAAAATGGAGGAGGGGGAGTGGCTTAACCCCTGACTCCATCTGGCGAATTCCCAGTGATTCCCGCTTCTGGGAGCCGCCTACCTGGGCTCGAACTGGTCTTGCTGGAGTTGATCTTGGTCGTGGGTCAGTTTCTCAGCCGCTCGGACAGCGAAGATGGTGGCTAGTGTGATGGGCGAAGTTTCATCTGGCTGCTTCCGGGACCCCCCAGAGGCGATGGGCCAACACCCAAAACCCATCTGCCCTCCTCTTGGGATCCCATCGCCAGCTGGGCTCGGCGCGAGCCGGGCTCCAGTCTCCCCAGCCGCTTGGGAAGCTCTGCATACTGGTTCCCGGGCAGTTCCTGGGCGGGTCCACCAGGCTCGGCAAAATGGAGGAGGGGGGAGTGGCTTAACCCCTGACTCCATCTGGCGAATTCCCAGTGATTCCCGCTTCTGGGAGCCGCCTACCTGGGCCTCGAACTGGTCTTGCTGAGTTGATCTGGTCGTGGGTCAGTTTCTCAGCGTCCGGACAGCGAAGATGGTGGCTAGTGTGATGGGCGAGTTTCATCTGGCTGCTTCCGGGACCCCCCAGAGGCGATGGGCCAACACCCAAAAACCCATCTGCCCTCCTTGGGATCCCATCGTCAGCTGGGCTCGGCGCGAGCCGGGCTCCAGTCTCCCCAGCCGCTTGCGGCTCTGCATACTGGTTCCCGGGCAGTTCCTGGGCGGGTCCACCAGGCTCGGCAAAATGGAGGAGGGGGGAGTGGCTTAACCCCTGACTCCATCTGGCGAATTCCCAGTGATTCCCGCTTCTGGGAGCCGCCTACCTGGGCTCGAACTGGTCTTGCTGAGTTGATCTGGTCGTGGGTCAGTTTCTCAGCGCTCGGACAGCGAAGATGGTGGCTAGTGTGATGGGCGAAGTTTCATCTGGCTGCTTCCGGGACCCCCAGAGGCGATGGGCCAACACCCAAAACCCATCTGCCCTCCTCGGGATCCCATCGCCAGCTGGGCTCGGCGCGAGCCGGGCTCCAGTCTCCCCAGCCGCCTGGGCGGCTCTGCATACTGGTTCCCCGGGCAGTTCCTGGGCGGGTCCACCAGGCTCGGCAAAATGGAGGAGGGGGAGTGGCTTAACCCCTGACTCCATCTGGCGAATTCCCAGTGATTCCCGCTTCTGGGAGCCGCCTACCTGGGCTCGAACTGGTCTTGCTGAGTTGATCTGGTCGGTGGGTCAGTTTCTCAGCGTCCGGACAGCGAAGATGGTGGCTAGTGTGATGGGGCGAAGTTTCATCTGGCTGCTTCCGGGGACCCCCCAGAGGCGATGGGGCCAACACCCAAAACCCATCTGCCCTCCTTTGGGATTCCATCGTCAGCTGGGCTCGGCGCGAGCCGGGCTCCAGTCTCCCCAGCCGCTACGGCTCTGCATACTGGTTCCCCGGGCAGTTCCTGGGCGGGTCCACCAGGCTCGGCAAAATGGAGGAGGGGGAGTGGCTTAACCCTGACTCCATCTGGCGAATTCCCAGTGATTCCCGCTTCTGGGAGCCGCCTACCTGGGCTCGAACTGGTCTTGCTGAGTTGATCTGGTCGTGGGTCAGTTTCTCAGCGCTCGGACAGCGAAGATGGTGGCTAGTGTGATGGGCGAAGTTTCATCTGGCTGCTTCCGGGACCCCCCAGAGGCGATGGGCCAACACCCAAAACCCATCTGCCCTCCTCGGGATTCCATCGTCAGCTGGGCTCGGCGAGCCGGGCTCCAGTCTCCCCAGCCGCTTACGAGCTCTGCATACTGGTTCCCGGCAGTTCCTGGGCGGGTCCACCAGGCTCGGCAAAATGGAGGAGGGGGAGTGGGCTTAACCCTGACTCCATCTGGCGAATTCCCAGTGATTCCCGCTTCTGGGAGCCGCCTACCTGGGCCTCGAACTGGTCTTGCTGAGTTGATCTGGTCGTGGGTCAGTTTCTCAGCGCCGGACAGCGAAGATGGTGGCTAGTGTGATGGGCGAAGTTTCATCTGGCTGCTTCCGGGGACCCCCCAGAGGCAATGGGCCAACACCCAAAACCCATCTGCCCTCCTCGGGATTCCATCGCCAGCTGGGCTCGGCGCGAGCCGGCTCCAGTCTCCCCAGCCGCTTGAAGCTCTGCATACTGGTTCCCGGGCAGTTCCTGGGGGGGTCCACCAGGCTCGGCAAAAATGGAGGGAGGGGGAGTGGCTTAACCCTGACTCCATCTGGCGAATTCCCAGTGATTCCCGCTTCTGGGAGCCGCCTACCTGGGCTCGAACTGGTCTTGCTGAGTTGATCTGGTCGTGGGGTCAGTTTCTCAGCGTTCGGACAGCGAAGATGGTGGCTAGTGTGATGGGCGAGGTTTCATCTGGCTGCTTCCGGGACCCCCAGAGGCGATGGGCCAACACCCAAAACCCATCTGCCCTCCTCGGGATTCCATCGCCAGCTGGGCTGGCGCGAGCCGGCTCCAGTCTCCCCAGCCGCTTGCGAAGCTCTGCATACTGGTTCCCGGGCAGTTCCTGGCGGGTCCACCAGGCTCGGCAAAATGGAGGAGGGGGAGTGGCTTAACCCTGACTCCATCTGGCGAATTCCCAGTGATTCCGCTTCTGGGAGCCGCCTACCTGGCTCGAACTGGTCTTGCTGAGTTGATCTGGTCGTGGGTCAGTTTCTCAGCGCCGCGGAGATGGTGGCTAGTGTGATGGGCGAAGTTTCATCTGGCTGCTTCCGGGACCCCCAGAGGCGATGGGCCAACACCCAAAACCCATCTGCCCCTCCTCTGGGATTCCATCGTCAGCTGGGCTCGGCGCGAGCCGGCTCCAGTCTCCCCAGCCGCTACGAAGCTCTGCATACTGGTTCCCGGCAGTTCCTGGGCGGGTCCACCAGGCTCGGCAAAATGGAGGAGGGGGAGTGGCTTAACCCTGACTCCATCTGGCGAATTCCCAGTGATTCCCGCTTCTGGGAGCCGCCTACCTGGGCTCGAACTGGTCTTGCTGAGTTGATCTGGTCGTGGGGTCAGTTTCTCAGCGTCCGGACAGCGAAGATGGTGGCTAGTGTGATGGGCGAGTTTCATCTGGCTGCTTCCCGGGACCCCCAGAGGCAATGGGCCAACACCCAAAACCCATCTGCCCTCCTCGGGATTCCATCGTCAGCTGGGCTCGGCGCGAGCCGGGCTCCAGTCTCCCCAGCCGCTTGCGAAGCTCTGCATACTGGTTCCCGGGCAGTTCCTAGGCGGGGGTCCACCAGGCTCGGCAAAATGGAGGGAGGGGGGAGTGGCTTAACCCTGACTCCATCTGGCGAATTCCCAGTGATTCCCGCTTCTGGGAGCCGCCTACCTGGGCTCCGAACTGGTCTTGCTGAGTTGATCTGGTCGTGGGTCAGTTTCTCAGCGCTCGGACAGCGAAGATGGTGGCTAGTGTGATGGGCGAGTTTCATCTGGCTGCTTCCGGGACCCCCCAGGAGGCGATGGGCCAACACCCAAAACCCATCTGCCCTCCTCGGGATTCCATCGCCAGCTGGGCTCGGCGCCGGCCGGCTCCAGTCTCCCCAGCCGCTTGCGAAGCTCTGCATACTGGTTCCCGGGCAGTTCCTGGGCGGGTCCACCAGGCTCGGCAAAATGGAGGAGGGGGAGTGGCTTAACCCTGACTCCATCTGGCGAATTCCCAGTGATTCCCGCTTCTGGGAGCCGCCTACCTGGGCTCGAACTGGTCTTGCTTGGAGTTGATCTGGTCGTGGGTCAGTTTCTCAGCGTCCGGACAGCGAAGATGGTGGCTAGTGTGATGGGCGAAGTTTCATCTGGCTGCTTCCGGCCACCCCCAGAGGCGATGGGCCAACACCCAAAACCCATCTGCCCTCCTCGGGATCCCATCGTCAGCTGGGCTCGGCGCGAGCCGGCTCCAGTCTCCCCAGCCGCTTATGGCTCTCCCTAGAAACAATTTAAGAAATGTGCACCAACTCTCAAAAAGTGTAAAAATTAAATATAACTTAATAAATTTCCAGTTACAAGTATAATATAGTCCAGAATTTAATGGAGCTATTGCATCTCTCCTCAGGAGAGACAGACTTTGACCCAGACCTTAAAGAGTAAACATCCCCTTCTCTAGAATAAGCTAATTTGTTCCCTCCTCCAAACATATCTCCAAAGATCATAAAGATAGATGACGCCTAAAATTTTACTGAAAAACTGGACCCCTGGGAAGAGACAGATGACCAGGAGAGGAGGGGCTGTCCAGAGGCAGCCACAAGGCAAAGAGAGAGAGAGAGAGAGAGAGAGTGCTAACCTTTTAGGAGAGCGAGGGTGTGCTGGCCTTTAGGAGAGAGGGAGTGAGGATGTGCTGGCCTTTAGGAGAGAGCGAGCACCATCTCCCTCCCTTTCTTTCTCTCTGCCATGCCTGGGGTCATGGGTGTCCACCATGAGTGCCCAGGCTGCAGAGCCCTTCACCAGCCGGCCAGCATGGGGATGCCAGAGCATCTCTGGGCCCAGCTAGCACGGGCTCCCTCAGGTCGGCTCCAGGACACTCCCGATTCTTCCTTTTATTAACTCCTTGGCACTGGGTGGAAACTGAGGCCTAGGAACTTCTTACTCAGAGGAGCAGAGCTGAGCAGATGCAGAGAACTTCCTGGAGATCACAGTTCATGGGTACGAATAGGGGCAGGTCGGCGTATAAAAAGGGGGACAACGGTGTAAGACCACTCACTCTTGGAGAAAGAGAGATGGCGCCATAGATTGGGGGGAGGGCTGCCGCCACGCTTCCTACACACTCAGCAGGGGCAGGAGCCTGTCCTTGTCACGACTCACTCATGGCACAGATGTCACCTGGCTCTCTATGTTGCTCTCTGGATCTCAAGGGTCAGCTGCGTGCAAGGCAAATGCCCTACCTGCTATACTACCATTCCGGCCCCTCCTCTTTTTTTTTTTTCTTTTAAATAGTCATTTATTTGGTTAAAGAACTGTGATTTAAGTGGTTACTGATGGCTGAGTTTCAGGTGTGTAATATTTTGACACCAATCCAACCACCATTGTCAACTTCCCCATCACTGTTCTACTGTGTTCTTCTGTGACTGCCTTGAACACTGGTGCAATTCAGTGCTCTATCCCGGGAACCTTCAATTCTCATTCTTGACCTTCTCCCTGGAAGTTCAAACACCTTCTTGGTGTTGATAACTTCCAGATCCTACCATTTAGCATATCTATATCTATATCTATATCTTTTGAATATCTTTTGAAATATATGTATATATGTACACATATGTATGTATATATGTATATGTATATGTATATATATATATATATATATATATATATCTTTTGAAAACATTTTTGAAAAACTTTCAGCCTAAATCTCACTTGAGTGTCAACTTATTGGGAGCCTTGCCGGGCTACTCCACAAGCACTTCAAATGCGACCCATCTAAACGGCAAACATCTTGCTACCCCGAAACCCAGTTCTCAGTTACAAATGATTGAGTCAGAAATGTCATAACATTTGCTGAAAATCCTTTCCATTAAAAAATATACTGGCAACTCTATTTATGTAGAATCTGTTAAAGCCTCGGAAAACTTTTTAAAATAGTTCTTCGAGGCTGGCTGCATAGCAGTGCCAAGAAGAGTGGCCCAGGAGCCAGACAGATCTTGGCTGACACTTCTAACGCCCGGCTCGGCACGACACAGGTGAGCTAGCATCACGCCACCGGAATGCTGCGGCATCAGCGTGCACTCACAAGGCCCGGCAGAAGCATAAGATCTTGTTCCTTCACACAGGAAATGGAGTATCTCAAAGCAACTCATCTGCCGGCATATGATGGAAAGTGCGTTCGATAAACGGCATAAAATGAGCATCTGGATTCCGAAAGTTAAATGCTTTTATTTCAATGTTTTCCGTGAGCAGATGGCCACAATTATCCCTTATAGTAAAAGAGTATTTTGAGGTTCTCATGGAGAGTCAACTGCCTAAAAAATTACAACTGGGATTTAAAATGTTTCTTCTAGGACAATGCCTTGAAATCAAGTTTCAGTCAAATGGGATCATTCTGGACATTTAATTCCTCTCTCCACAATCCACCCCTCCACTAAACAAGGCTAACACCGACACTGCACACATTTGACTCTTATCATTGCAAATGCATTTAATAATTATGTTTCCAGAGTTAATAATTCTTTTTTAAAATTTTTCTAAACATCCTTTCATCTCATTTAAAATGCTTTTATAAAAAATTATTAAGGTACTGTGATGAACAAGTTATTCATAGTTGAGAACATGCATTGTTCTGACAACAACGCCATTGTGACTGTCAACGTCCCTCCCCAATGTCCCAGTAATTGTCATTTCATACCATTCACTCTGGGTTCAACCGTGAAAAACGCACAATCTCGCAACGTGAGCCTGAAGCACAGCTCAGGTCCGCTGCAGCTCACACCAGGTGAGGCTTACCAGAATGCCCAGGCATGTCATTGGGGTGTATATACGCTGATAAAGCTAAGCAGCTTCCAATTTGAGATTTAAAATTTACAACGCTTTTTAAAATTGTTTTTGTTTGGGGCCATACCCAGCGGTGCTCAGGACTTACTCCTGGCTCTTCACTCCGAACCACTCCTGGTGCTCAGGGGACCCTCTAGGGTGCTGGGGATCAAACCCAGGTCAGCCATATACAAGTACCCACCGCATTCTCTCTGGCCCCAACAAGAACACTCTTCTTCATGTGTGTGACTGTGTTTTTGTTAGGTCTCACCCTGCAGTGCTCAGGAGCTAATTTCCGTGAGTAGTTGTAGGAACAGGCTCAAGAGAAAGACCCCGGGTCACCTGAATGCTAGTCATGTGTTTGGCCTCTGCACTTCTCCCTGATCCCTACAAGAACGATTTCCAAGACTGTTTCTCCCATGGAAAATGGGTCCAAGGAAGGCCATAAAGCACAAGTTCTGGACAAATATACTAAGGAAATTCAGTGTTCGACTAGCCATTTTTTTTCTGTTTTAAATCTCCCCCTCCCAACCCAACTGCCCTATTTTTAAGTCAACTATCAAAACTAAAATTACAGTGCACAAAGCCAATAGTTTCTCATTGGGTTGAACAGACCTTGGAGCAGCCAGAGCTGCTGTGCATTTTCTCCTTGTGTCCTGGGCTCGCCTCCTTCCTCGGCCCAGGGACAAATCCGATGGTGCCAGCTCACTAGGTACTGATCACCAAGAAGGTGGTGCTTAGCTGGGAAACGCTGGCACCACCTGTGAACCCCCAGCCCCCAGGGCCTGTTGAAGTTTGGACCTTCTAACAATGGCCCAGCACCTGCTCCCCTGGAGTCGGCCTCTGCGGGACAGAGCCGTCACTCAGCTCTGAGCTCCCCCTCTGTACGCCCCTTCCTCCAGTGAACCCCAGTTCACGCATCTGTCTGAACGAGGAAGCATTCCTTCAGGAGGTTCCTGTGAAAGAGCAGTGCTTTGGGGAGGAAATACAAAATACAGACCACGGTGGTGGAGCAGTGGGTGTGGCAATGCGCATCTGAAGAAGTATGAAACTGAGCCCCTAAAATATGTGAACTCAAAGATCCCAGAGAGATAGCACAGTGGGGCGGGCATTCGCCTTGCGGGCCGACCCAGGTTCAATCCTCGGCATCCCATATGGTCCTCTGAGCACTGTCAAGAGTGATCTCTGAGTGCTGAGCCAAGAATAACCCGAGGCCTGGCCGGGTGTGGCCCATAAACCAATACACAAATATGTTAGCTCAATAAATAAAGTATTATTTAAAACACCTGTTCTCTTCTTTTCCTCCTTTAAACCTGGCTCATCAACTCATAAAACTGAACTTCAAGATTTCTTTAGTCATACAAACTCCAATAAGTGAAATTTGATACATTCAAAGCTATTCTTTACCTTAACATTTACATTCATGAATAAAATCACAAACTAATCACACAAGAAATTTCTTTAATGTCTTAAAAATGCGAAAAGTAACACTCTTGAAGGATTCCATGCTGATATAATTTTTTTCCTATTCTCAACAGATATGAAAATAACTTTAATTATGATAATGAATTTTTTAGTCTCTGCTGCTTAAATAAAATTTAAGCACCTTTAACCTACTGGCCTGACCTAAGAAACAATGATTTGACTTGACGGATTACAAAGACATGGACATAAATTTTATAAGACATGCACTTCACTTACCAGTTTCCTATAAATTCCTATTTGTTTTACAGTTTCCAAAAACTGCCAAAATTTTTCATTACTTTCTTCTGCCATAAATTCACTATAAAGAAAATAAAAGAAATCAGTTAACAGAAATGGAAACTGGTCTAGACACTCTAAGCTATTCTTCAGAGCCAAATTATAACAAAAATCTCCAAAAGCTAATTTCAACTTCCCGATTTCCATTTATGACAACAGCGAAAGAGATAAGTCCTACTTGAGTTATCATTCCCAGCCACAGTTTATAAGCAAATTCAGAAAAGTCTGCATGAAAAATTACTTGTTTTTCCCTCATTACGAATTTGAAACACAAAATGAATGCCTTATGTTTTCACCATGTGAAATACCCCTGAGAAGCACAACTTAACAGCAATGAAGAGTGTTATGTGAGGCAGAAAAAGGAAAAAAGACTTAAAAAAAAGCTGGTTCTATAAGCACTTTTGTCATATTATGTTTATTAAGTAAATACAAATATAAATGACTTTGTGTATACTATTATTTAAAACGGAAAGTACCTTAATAAAAAATCAAGTTAGTACATCACACCACATTTTTAGTCTGAAAGCCCAATCTTTCATTTCCCGAGTGTAATGGAAAAAGCTGGCCAAAGCCATTTACAACCTTCTAGAAAGAATGACGTGAACACTTCCAAAGCCTGAGCCACCCGAACAAGCTTACGCTACCCTGCAAGCTACGAAAGAAACTGAGGGGCGGCTCTGTTCCCACCACCCATCCCCCCGGCCTTGGTAAGGCTAAAAAGGAAGCTTCGGAGGGCACGGAAGACACACCATCTATCTGGGGGTCTGCGATGGCCATGGGGGGTCCAGGAACGCAGAGAACCAACTCATCTGTCAACAACGCGCAACAGGTGTCCCTTGCGGCATCCAACTCAAGGTGTTAAGGCGAGCTAAAATCAAGGCAATGGTGGGTGACACTGTCCAGGTGGAGACCTAGGAGAGGGGCGTGTGGTCCCAGACCTTCAGGCAGCAGGGGCCGACGCCTATCCCACACTGACTCAACCAACTGACCCTCCTCGGGCACGTTACACGTCAGAGACTGCTCCCCCCTCCAGACTTTCCACAGCAAAAATGATCCTTCACCGTGACCAACTTAGGAGAGTCGCTAATCACCTCTTCATTTCCCAGAGCTCAACTCTTCCGCAATTGCTTTGGGGGGCAATTTGCCAGCAACTTCTCATTCATCTTTGAGTTGGAAAAGGCCTTGGGAGACGCCTGAAGCTATGATGCTGAAAGTTGCTGACCCACGCCTGCCACTCCCTTTCCAAAGGTACCGTTGGTGCAAGTTTTCACAAAGGGGATGGTAGGTCTTGACCAATAGTACACAGTATAAGGCCCTTGCCTTGCACACAGCTCCACTTGGGTTCGATCCCGGCATCCCATACGGTGGTCCAAGCCCCACCAGAAGTGATCCTTGAGTACGGAGCCAAAAGTAAGCCCTGAGCACCACCAGATGTGACCCAAAAAATAGAAAAAAGGGGGGAAAACAAGCAAAAACCACTTTTTTTGCTCATTACTTTATATAATATTTAGTTTCAAATAACTGTTCCAAAAACAGTACCACAGAGAAAAAAATTTATATAGGTGTGCATTTACAGGGTAAACTTCCATGACAGTAGTTATAACAAAACCAGTGGAATAAATTCAGCTTCAATATATACGTTACAGAGTGTGCTGTCATAAAAACGGACTTTTATCAGCCTCTAATTATCCCTGGTAGAAGCAGAATATCATCAACTTATTTAGGAGGCAAACATACCTTATTCATAACATTATCAACTCATCTAGGAGGCGAACATACCTTATTCACAACATTATCAACTCATCTAGGAGGCGAACATACCTTATTCATTTTTGCCTCCTACACTGTACCCTTCATAGGACAATGTTCGGTACAAACACTCTAAATTTTAGAATGAACTGAAAGATCTGTATGGAACCATGAAAAAGTCCAAATAACAAAAGCAATCTTATTTGGGGGGTGAGTATGGGGGTACAGCTCCTGGTACTCAAGAAGGGTGTGCCCACTGTGCCAGGGACCACTCCCGTCAGTGATGGAGAGCTTGTGTTCACCCTGCCCACTGCACAATCATTCTGGTTCCTGAATGGACTCTTTAGAAAGGACAAAACGCTGTCCCTGATTCCAAGCTAGGCTGCCATAGCATGGTAAAGGACCTTCCTTAGTGACATGGGATACATTCCAAGTACCCCAGGGGATGCCTGAACCATGGGTAGTACCAAGCCCTATATAAACTATTTCATCACTAAATACTTATGATAAAGCTTAACTGCTAAGCTGGGCATTACGGGAAATTGAGAATAACAATAAAACAACAATAATAACTATATGCTATAATGAAAACTACGAGGCTATGGTCCTTGCAACACTATGTGGCATGTAATATTTTCAGACCAGGGTTGACCCCAGTACCCAAAACTGTCAGGGGGGCTCGCCGGGTCCCCGACAGTGCCGGGAAGCGAATTCCCTTCTACCTTGAAGCCGTTGAGAAATGGATAAAAACTCAGGAATCCAATGCAGTTTTAAAAGGCTTTACTTATCACAGGTTCAGGCATACAAATCAGCAAAAGGAAAAGCCCGGTGCTTAGGATTCCAGGCTAGAACCCCAGCCATGTGTAGGCCAAGATGGCGGCCACCACGTGTAAAGGCCTTGTAAAAGGAGAAGACAAGACTTCCAAGAAGGGTGAGCGCTCACAAAGGGAGAGCCCACAAAGAAGCGCCACGAGAGAGGAAACAAGCTGGTTTATACCCCTGCAACTCAGACCTTCCTCCCACTGTTATGGAAAGCAGGGAGGGTCAAATGCCCTTAGGTAATCCCTCCCTGCACCTCACCCTAGGCCCTTTAGTATGCTAATGTTTTGAGCCAAGATCTGCCTGGAAATGCCTTTATAGGGTAGAGAAGGGGGTTTCTGAGATGGCATGTCTCTGTACCAAAGACTAATACTAATGCCAGTTAAATATTTCTCCAAGCCTTCACAAGTCTCTTCTACTTCATTGTAGTTTTGTATTTTAGTTGCCTTTGAGTATATCAGGGAGCCATGCTTGTTTGCTTGGAAGCAAACAGCATTTCTCTCTGGTCTAATTACCCAGGGGTCCTGCGTGGCCAGGCTAATATGCTGGTAAGATCTAGCTAGTCCCATGATGATTGTGGTAGCATGGGAGAATATTTATACCAGCTAGTACAGCATACATGGTCAGATAAACTGCCACATTTAGACTACCCCCTTATCTACGAAGTGATTTGCAGGAGGCAATCCAGAGCAGATGCAGCGGCCCTTAGGAGTCCTGCAACACAAAACCATCCTGATCAAACCTCATATGGGGAACACTAAGCCATACGCCTACATCACTGGGAACTAGAAACATGGCCATACATTCATGGCCCACTTCTGACAAAGGAGCACATACAAAGGGGACAAGACCGTCTCTTTGATAAACGGGGTAGAAAATCTGGACCGTCAGATGTGAAAGAACAAAACGAGATCACTATTGAACACCAGACACAGACGGAATCTCAAAAGCGAATTAAAGACACGACTCTAAGATCATCTGACAATACAGAACTCTGACAAGAGAAAAAAAAACTAAGGATGTTCTCCATGACATCAGCCTTGGTGACAGATGTCTGGATCTGACTTGACAGACAGAAGAAAAGAGAGGGGTGGGGGAGAGAGAGAGAGAGGAGAGAGAAAGCAATCTCAAAAGCTTCACACAGTAGGATAGACAGAGAGAGACAGAGAGAGAGGTAGAGAGAGAGAGAGAGAGAGGGGAGGAGAGAGAGAGAGAGAGAGAGAGAGAGAGAGAGAGAGAGAGAGAGAGAGAGAAAACAATCTCAAAAGCGTCACACAGCAAACAGTCACCCAAATGCAAAGATAAACGTCACAAAAGGAGGAATCCCCAGCAAATCTGTTCCGGGCAAAAGGTGTTCACACCCAACCAAGATATTCAAAGCAGCCACCCAAAGAGCAACGTGGAAGGAGACAGACAAACGGGCAGAGATCAGGAACAAACTTTTGCTAAAAAATGGAAGTGAAGATGGTCAGCAGGTACACGGAAAGGTGCCCGGTGTCCCTGGTCACCAGAAAAGAGGCCGTGCAACCAGCAGACAGCACCCATGCCCGTCGGGGTGGCTGTCCCTGAAATCACAAGCAGTACAGGGCTGGGCATTTGCCAAGCACACAGCCAACACAGGTCGATCTCTGGCACCCCTATTGGATCCCTGAGTCCAGCAGGAGTGATGCCTGAGTGCAGAGGCCAAGAGATAAGCTCTGAGCACATCTGGGGATGCAAACCCCCCCCAAAAATCCCCCAAAACATGAGAGAGACGCATTGATGATGTAGAAAAACAAACTTAGGCACTGTTTCGGAGAACTGATGCAGTCACTACGGAAAACACTACGTAGCTCCCTGCTGCCCCCAATTTAAAAACACAACATCTGCTCTGGCCTTTCTAATTATGGGTATTAGAAATGTGACTCACATTGGCGCACCCCCAATCTCCGTACAGCCCTGCCATGGAAATATGTGTCCCGAGGAGTATTACTCACCACCGAAAAGGCTAGACCTTTTGTGTCTCCATGGGTGGACCCAGAGGGCACTGCACAGTGCTGTAGGACAGCACAGGTATTCCTCAAACCAAATCTGAATGCCAATCCGGAGAGCAGGTTGGCAGCAATGAATGGTTACGGGCCCAGAAGAAAGTGTCATGTTAACACAGTAGTAGTAACACGCTACTACTGCGCATTTAAAAAGTCGTTAAGAAAGATCCTAACGTATCTCAAGAAATGTTGCTCTGTTGACGCAAGTTAGCTAGATTTCCGGGACAACTTTACTAGAGAAGTAAAGTATGAAACTCACATCATGGCAATTACGTGGCTGCTTGAAAAGGACACACACACACACACACGGTTTGGGCATCTTGGTGCCATGTGGTGCTAAGCCTGTCCTGGTGCAATGTCCCTTGGTAGGACGGTGACAGTTTCTAATTGGCTTCCAAAGGGCAACTGAAACCTTCACAGGGAGGCCCAAAGCTCTTTCACGGGGGGGCACCACTTGGAGCGTTCACCACGGCAACAAACAGCCCCCAATTCGGGTTGTGCGCGGGGCACACACACCGCGGGCAGGCGACAGGCGCGCAGCGGGAACCGCAGTCCACGCCGGAGCTGCAACACTGCATCGCGGTCACACTTCGCCTCTCCAGCCAAAGGCCAAAGACAGAAGGACTCAACCGGTGGCCGAGGCTCTGAGTCCCGCGGGGACCGCGGTGGGAGCCCGGGGTCCAGCGACCCACTGGAGGCGGACGCGCGCCCGAGCCCGGGGCTGCACGCAGAAGCCGGCACCGGGACGGACCCCGGAGCGGCGGGCCCCCGTGGGCAGATCGGTCGGGCCGGCTCGGTGCGGGCACCCCGAGCCCCGCCGGCCTCTGCCAGCGCGCGGGGTCTCGGTCCCGGCCCGGCCCGGCCCGGCCCGGCCCGGCCCGCACCCACCTGGCCTCCAGCAGCAGCGGCGTGTCGGGCCACTTCGCGGCCAAGTGCGCCGTCACCGCCTTGGACGCGGAGGCCGCGCCGGCTCCCAGCAGCGCCAGCCACAGCGCCGCGAAGCTCCCCGAGCAGCCGCGCCCTGCAGGCGGCCGCAGCCATAGCGCGCGCCCGCACACCCGCGCCCCCGCGGTCCTCCCTCGCGGTCCTCCCCCGCGCGCCGCCCACTTCCGGCGGGGCCGCGCGAGTCCGTTAGCCGCGGCCGCCGGGTCCGCGCAGCACGGCGCATGCGCCGGCCGAGCATCCCCGCCCCGGGACCGAGCCGGGCCACGTCGGGGCGGGCGGGTCCCCACCCGGGTGCGGCTTCCGGGAAACGCGGGGGTGGAGGGTCTCCTGGAGACCCAGCCCGGAGCGAGCGCGTCGCCAGGGCCCGCAGGAGACGCGCACGGTTGCGAGACTCTTACAAAGCGCAAATTGCGGCCTTGAGAAGTCCTAGACTGCGCCCGGGTTTCAAGTCTGGCCGCGTCTAGTTTTGTGGCATCTCAAGTTGTGTTGCTTCCCCTCGTGGAGCCTTTGATTCCTCTGGAGGACGCTACACCCGGGAGGTCTCCCAGGGGCTGGAAGGTCTCCCAGCTGTGTTGCAAGATGCGATTGGGGTCCGCCTGCGTGCAAGGCACACCCTTCATTTAACCCGCCCGTGGGAGCTGTTGGAGGTGCTTGTGCCCACAGCCCCCGGGCACCAGTGACAGAATAGGCTCCAGGGCGGAGATTGGGGTCACTAGTAACGTTTTCATCCAGCAGCCTCGCGCCCTACGGGGCAAAAACGGTGACATCGCCTGGACGGTTTTGTCCGGGGCCGCGTTGCCCAGCTTCCTTCCACTGTGGCTGCCGCAGGACCGAGTTGGTCAGCAGCCTCTTTTCCTGCCTTCCTTCCTTCCTTCCATCCTTCCTTCCTTCCTTCCTTCCTTCCTTCCTTCCTTCCTTCCTTCCTTCCTTCCTTCCTTCCTTCCTTCCTTCCTTCCTTCCTTCCTTCTTCCTTCCTTCCTTCCTTCCTTCCTTCCTTCCTTCCTTCCTTCCTTCCTTCCCCTCCCTCCCTCTCTTCCTTCTTTCCTCCTTCCCTCCCTCCCTCCCTTCCTTCCTTCCTTCCTTCCTTCTCTCCTTCCTTCCTTCTCTCCTTCCTTCCTTCTCTTCTTCCTTCCTTCCTTCTCTCCTTCCTTCCTTCCTTCCATCCTTCCTTCCTTTCTTCCTTCTTCCTTCCTTCCTTCCTCCCTCCCTCCCTCCCTCCTTCCTTCCTTCCTCCCTCCCTCTTTCCTTCCTTCCTCCCTCCCTTCCTCCCTCCCTTCCTCCCTCCCTTCCTTCCTTCTTCCCTCCCTCCCTTCCTTCCTTTCTTCCTTCTTCCTTCCTTCTCTCCTTCCTTCCTTCTCTCCTTCCTTCCTTCTCTTCTTCCTTCCTTCCTTCTCTCCTTCCTTCCATCCTTCCTTCCCTCCCTCCCTCCCTCTCTCCCTTCCTTCTTCTCTCCCTCCCTCCCTCCCTTCCTTCCTTTTTCTCTCCCTCCCTCCCTCCCTTCCTTCCTTCCTCCCTCCCTCCCTCTCTTCCTTCCTCCCTTCCTTCCTCCCCTCCCTCCCTTCCTTCCTTCCTCTTCCCTCCCTTCCTTTCTCTTCCTTCTTCCTTCCTTCTCTCCTTCCTTCCTTCCTTCCTTCTTCCTTCCTTCCTTCTTCCTTCCTTCCTTCCTTCCTTCCTTCCTTTCTTCCTTCCTCCCTCCCTCCCTTCCTTCCTTCCTCCCTCCCTTCCTTCCTTCCTTCTTCCCTCCCTCCCTTTCTTCCTTCTTCCTTCCTTCTCTCCTTCCTTCTCTCCTTCCTTCCTTCCTTCCTTCCTTCCTTCCTTCCTTCCTTCCTTCCTTCCCTTCCTTCCTTCCTTCCTTCCTTCCTTCCGTCACACCCAGAAATGCTCAGGTGTTCCTCCTGGCTCTGCACTGGAGGGGGGGGGGCCTGTGGGATGCTGAGGATGGAGCCTCCTTGTGAGCAAAAGCGGTTCAAGCCACTCAGAGCTCCTCTGCTAATGCAAGCTAGGATCCCGACCCCAGACCCGTGCATCAGCTGCTGTGCGCTGAAGTTTGAGGAGCCCTGATTTAGGTGATAACAGAGGAAGGAGGCCTTTGTCTTTGCTATTGGTGTGTGTTGGGGTGGGGGGCTTAGGGAGGGGTAAGCGCACAGCTCTAGTGATCTAGTGACTGGTTTTCAGCCAAGCTCTGTCTGTCTGACCCCAGAGTTCAAGTTTCCCACGGCCGGTGCAAAGGCAGACTCTGGTCTTCAGTGCAACGACTTATCAAATCAAATTTTTATTTTAAAGTAACTGAGCAGAGGTGAGCACCCAGAGTCTCCTCTAGTGGAGAACGATTCTTTTCCATACAGGAGAGAGTAAATGTATTATAAATATTAAAATATATGGTAAAGAGAAGCGGGAAAGAATAGTGGAAAGCACACGTGAATCTATTCTCGTTCTTTTGCCTCTTCCTCTCTCTCCCGGGCCCAGTAGGGAATCTGCTTTTCTGACTTACCAAACAGATGACTCCTCTTTGTGTTTTACTGTCATCCTTTTTGGCACGGATGTAGTCTCGGACTCCTGCTTTGAAATTCCTCCTTGATCTTAACTCTTAAGTTTAACCCTAATGTCTTGATTTCCCAACCACTTGCTATGATTTGCCCCATCCCCCTTTAAAAAATTTTCATGAGCTCTTTCACTATACCACTTCAGAATAACTGTCACTGTAGAATGTCTTTAGATTAACTGTCATTATCCCCACTTTAGAATTTGAATACAGTACTTATTTTTGCTGCTAGAGATGGCGTATTCCCCAAGGGCTCATACCTTATTCATTTTTAGCTTTCCTTATAGCACCTAGCACAATACATGTCACTGGGGCTCAATAAATATTAAAGAGTCCTGTTTTACGGGAAGGAAGGCAGAAAGCCCAAAGCAGCTGCATTTCTGTCCCTAATAGATGGTATGAATCTTTGCACTATTTGTTTTAATTAATTCCTCATTTCCGCATTTGAGGAGGGCGCTGGATTTAGACTGAAATGATATTGACACTGAATCTTCGGTGCAGAACATCTGAAGGGCAACAACCATTCAGAAATGTCTTGCCATAGAAAATGTCATCATAAAATACTATTTTTTAGAGGGCACTGCTAGCATGTGTATGAATATACATGCCAGCTTGAGTTCAGACCAGTGGAGAATGCATCAGCTCGCTTCTAAAGGGAGAGAAATGGATATAACCCCAGGCCATCTGTTTATCTCATTTATCTGATATTTAGTTTATTGTGTAGTTTATTGGTTTTATTTAGTTTACTGGTTCTGTTTTTCAGAAAGGTAAGTGGGTTTGAAATATTCTTCCGCCTGGTGATTCCTGGGTTTCTCATTCACAAAAAAAAAAAAAAAAAGAAAGAAAAGAAAGAGAGAAAAAGAAAAAAGGAAGAGGAGGTGGAGCCGGGTGATCTGTGGAGTGCTCCAAGCATTTACTGAGAGGTTGTGCTCTCTAGTGGGCCAGGAATAGGGCCTATGGAGTCAGCTGCCCCGCCCCCCCACACTTCAAGGACACAGCTTTGAAAGAGGAAGGTGTTATTATTAAGATCATCTGGGTCTTTGCACGAAGCCCATCAAGACCTCTATAGAAACATATTAGTGTAATACGCTTTAGAATGTAGATTAAAGGTGCTGCAGAGGTCGCTGTCTTGTGACTGCTCCAGATGAAAGGCATTCGCCTCTTCAACTTACAGAATGTGTGAAAGCCACACATCAGCCTAAAGCAGCCAGGCCCTGTGCTCCGGCCTGCCTTGCCCCGGGTAGGAGCCTGTTTCAGATCCACCGGAGACGCTGAAGTCATTTCTGCATGTCATTTCTAAGGACAGAGAGAAAACCCGAAATGCAAAATTTGAGTAACTCAGCAAAGGTCAGTCAAGTTAGTGGAGCAGCAGAGCTTTCTAATATCCATTATTAATAACCTTTTGGTGCAGATTGGTATGAATTAAATCTAGTTCGGGACACAATTGTACTTTAATGTTTTTTAGCAAAATGTTATTCAAAGTTATTCACTTTGGGCTAATATGAATGAAAATTGATGATAGCAGCTTTCATTGTTGTGGAAAAAGTGATTAATGACTGCTTTATAATACGAATATTGTATTTAGAAGAATAAATCATCTCGAATTTTTTTTAGATGCAGCATGGACTGTATTTATTTAATGAAAATAAGCGGTGCTCTGTGAGGATAAAGTCACTGCAAAATTATCATGTAATATAACACAAATTTAATTTTCTCCACCTAAATAAGTCTCACAGCTGAAATGGCTTTGTAAAAATAACAGCTCATAAGTCTTCCCGATTTCTCTTAGTATAAGAAGGGCCCTATTCTCATTTTTTTAAATTTTAATACCTTAAATACACCAACTGTCTTACTCTTCATACCAGTTAGGAACAATTTATAGGCATGTATAGCTTTTATATTTCTACTCCCTAGGCAAGATTATGTGTACTAAAATCAGAATCAAGTGAGTAATAGTGTATTTTTCCTTATTTAAGTGTCAGTACATTTGATTTTTAAAATTTGCATATTTTATTTAAAATAGATTACAGATGCCTTATGAATGTGTAACCTAGGCATGTTTGATGAAATTTTTTTAGTGTTGGTTTAGTGATTATTAATTTCAAATTAATTTTTATTTTAAAATAATTTAATTTCTTTTAATCCATTTTAATTCATTATTAATTTCAAATAACTACATGGAATAATAGAAATAAAATTAATATTTTATTTTTTATTTAGTATTATTAGTTTTTGTCTTTTTGGGGTCACACCCGGCGATGCTCAGGGGGTTACTCCTGGCTCTTCACTCAGGAATTACTCCTGGTGGAGCTCAGGGGACCATACAGGATGCCAGCAATAGAACCTGGGTGGACCACGTGCAGCCCTACCCATTGTGCTATCACTCTGGCCCCAGAACTCATATTTTAAAATTAATCATTTGAGATAATATTGAATGTGAAATCTGCTATTTAACAAGCTTTTATAGGTATGTGGTTAGTCTTTTATAATTGGACTTTCAAAGGCTGGTTAGGTACTCTTCTCTTTTTTTCTATTATTTGTGTTATTTCTTCAACAAGGTCAAGGATTGAAACATACTGAGGGAAGACAAAGAAACATTCTACATTTACATCATTTAGTATTTGTTAGTATAGTTGTGTGCACAAACTCACGGGTCATTCAAAGTGTCTATCATCTATAACTATCTCAGATTTGGAAAGGATATTGCAATAAATAAGATGATGGATATCTTCAAGGCATTTTCAATATAGTAAGGAGACAGAACTTATGCCAATGAGCTCTTTTTGTTTGTTTCTGGGCAACATTCAGTAGTGCTTAGGGCTTACTCCTGGCTCTGTGCTCAGGAATCACTTCTGGGAGGCTCAGGGCGCCATATGGGTGCTGGGAATTTTATGGTGTGCAAGGCAAACAACCTCCCCACTGTACTATTACTTTGGTCCAATCAATGAACTCATAAAAAGAAAAAGGAACAAAATTCTGCTAACAAAGTTCCAGGGAAAAAGCTATTAAAATAGTTTTTAGATGCTGGAGCGATAGTATGGCAGATAGGACGTTTGGCTTGCATGGGCCAGATTCAATCTCTGGCACCCCATATGGTCGGTCCCCGAGCACAACCAGGAGTAATTCCTGAGTGCAGATCCAAGAGTAATCCCTGAGTTTCTCTGGGTGTGACCCAAAAAGCCAAAAAAAAAATAGTTTTTAAAATAAAGACCAAAAAATTCAAATAGAACTCTGACCCCCCAAAAATTCAGTCTTAGGTATCTATTCTAAAAACAGACACAGCAATGTGTAAAAAAGATTTGCACACTTACATTTATAGCAGCACTGTTTACAAGAGCCTCGATCTGGAAACAAATGACATGCCCAGTGAGAGATGAATGGGTACACAATCTGGTAAATGTACACAATGGAACACTACTGAGCGATAAGAAAAGATGGACCTTGGCCGTTTACTCTGATTTGGCTGGAACTGGGGGATCATGGGAAATAAGGGAGGTGAGGCTTACTGATGGGAAGGAAGTCAGAAGAAAGACAAGGACCTATCCCCACTCAGAGCTGGTAGAGGAAGAAGCAAAGCAAGGCAACAGGAACGTCCAGTGAGAACAAACCCTCTGTCTGCGACCACAGAAGAGTTTACCTATGAAGGGAGAGAGAGAAGGAAAGTCGGGGTGGATGGAAGCCTACTGACCCTTTGATCTTGGCTTTGGTATGGGAACAGGGTATCCCTAAAGTATATAAACATTTGCACTCTTGTAAAAAAAATCATTCTCAAAAAAAAATTTTTTTTTTGCCAAACAAATAAAAGAACAAAGAGTTTTGTTGAATTTTATCACTCAAATGACATTTTATGTTTATATCCAGCAACTTGAGCAGCTGTAGAATTTCTTTCCACTCCTGCGGAGGCATCTGAAAAGTCTCGGCATGATGATCCACCACCAAAATAAGTCTTTGGAGAGCAGCTACTTTAAATTTATGACAAGACAAATGGTCTCCGCCACTAGGTGACTTTACCGTTTAAGCTGGGAAGATAGTTGGTGCCAGAAAAAAAAAAGCTATAAAAAGTTTTATGTGACAAGATCTAAAGCACTGACACATTACAATAAATGACAGGAAGTAACGGATAGCGGTAGGCTCTGGAGAGCCCCACAGCACAGGCGGGATGACCACGCTCTCGAGGACGGTGGGTGTCAGCTCAGGCTTCCGGGCATGAATAATGCCACCGAAAACACACGAGTCGTGTGGATATGTTCCTCGACACGGATTTTTAAAATTTCTCTTATCGTGAGATAGTCTTTATTTTACCTTTAATGGAACATGTGAAAGCCAATCAGATGACATGGGCTGTACCTGTTAGGCTCACAAGCCATCGTATGTCGACTTTGGCTCTCGAGAAAATTTTGCAGGAAGCCACAAGAAAGCATCTAGAATTATTGTGTGCAATAGCACAAAGTGGACCACTCAAATGTGCACTGAAGTATAAAGACAAAATAGACTGTGCTTTACGCATTCCGTGGAATACTAGGAAGCAATAAACATGTCACTGCAGTATAGATAAGCGTGAATTTACGCCAGTATTACAAGATGTGTGCAGGAATTGATTACACAGGATTCAAAACCAGAAACTACTAATGATTTAAGTTTGCGTCAGAAGAGATGATTAAAACCAAACAACGATCACCATGAAATTGAGTATATTGAATATTTCTAAGGGAGAAAAATAAATGAGATGAAATATGGACCGACAGAGACTTACAACAATAGAGGTAAAAGTCTAATTTCTTTCCTCTTTTTGATGTTTGAAATGAATCAAATTGTTATTTGATTATATTAAGATCGGTTGCTAGGTCGGGAGGATTTGTAAAATCAAAATTACACAACTGGCGTAAGAGATCTTGGCTCATAGTATTCAATACAACTAATTTTAGACAAAGTGATTTTTAGTACTTGCAGCTGCAAATGTAGGAGATTCAAGATAATGATCAACCCTAAATTTTCATATTTTATTACTTTCGGATGATACTATTTTTTTTTCAAATAAAAGCGCTTTGCATTTTCCTTCGATGGGGGCTAGGAGGGAGGGCACAGGAGCAGATCTTTCCTCAAGGTCACGCTTTGTGGTCCTTGAGGGACCATATGTAGTGTGGGGAATCACCGTGGGGTTTTCCCGGGGGTAAGGCAAGTGCTTACCCCCCCCCCCATATGATCCCTTTCACCTGAAGCTTTTATTTTCTTTTCCTTTTTGCTTTTTAGGCCACACCCAGTGATGCTCAGGTTTACTCCTGGCTCTGCCCTCAGGAATTACTCCTGGCACTGATCAGGGGATCATATGGATGCAGGGATTGTACCTAGTTTGTTGGAGTGCAAGGCAAACATCCTACCCTCTGAATCTTGCTATTACTCTGGCCCCAGCATTTTTCTCTTTTCTTTCCTTCCTTCCTTCCTTCCTTCCTTCCTTCCTTCCTTCCTTCCTTCCTTCCTTCCTTCCTTCCTTCCTTCCTTCCTTCCTTCCTTCCTTCCTTCCTTCCTTCCTTCCTTCCTTCCTTCCTTCCTTCCTTCCTTCCTTTTCCTTCCTTCCTTCCTTCCTTCCTTCCTTCCTTCCTTCCTTCCTTCCTTCCTTCCTTCCTCCCTCCCTCCTTCCTTCCTTCCTTTCTCTCTCTTCTCTCTTTCTTTCTTTCTTTCTCTTCCTCCTTCCTTCTCCTCCCTCCCTCCCTCCTCTCTCTCTCTCTCTCTCTCTCTCTCTCTCTCTCTCTCTTTCTCTCTTTCTCTCTTTCTCTCTTTCTCTCTTTCTTGCTTTCTTTCTTTCTTTCTTTCTTTCTTTCTTTCTTTCTTTCTTTCTTTCTTTCTTTCTTTCTTTCTTTCTTTCTTTCTTTCTTTCTTTCTTTCTTTCTTTCTTTCTTTCTTTCTTTCTTTCTTTCTTATCATTTGGTATTGAGCCTTCTAAAGGTAAGTGGGCAAGACACATACAAATGTCACCCAAAACATCTTGCAGACAGCAAGGCAACAGGGACAGAGTGGCAGGAAGTGGGAGCATTAAAATGTATGTAAAGTGCCTTATGCATTCCTACTACATCAGAGGCACAAAAATCCAAAGATAAACTTAGGTATGCGACTACCCCATAAGATGCTTATATTACAGTCATATTTCAATGCATTATACACTCTCTTTGTGGGCTGTTTCATGAAGTTATCGTTGGCTCTTTAGGTCACACCCAGTGATGCTCAGGGGTCACTTCTGGCTCTACACTCAGAAATCACTCCTGACAGTGCTTGGGAGACCATAAGAGATGCCAGGGACTGAACCCAGGTCTGCTGCTTACAAGGCAAAAGCAGATAGTACAATAGTACTGTACTGCCTGCAGTACTTTGCTCCAGTCCCATCTTTAAGATTTTTATTGTTATCCTTTTGTGTTCACAGAGCAGTTTTCTTTGGCTGTTTTCACTGTTTTGTCTTGTCTTGTCACTGACTTGTCTCCCAGTCAGTATTTAGGAGGTCTGGGGCCCATCCTGGCAAAAGCCAGCAATGCTTGGCGAACTCAGTGAAGCCAGGAACTGAAGTTGAAAATGGTAAATTATCTTTTCACCCCAAATATTTGTTTTATATTCCTACCATTCTAAATGTTGGAATAATTCCTGCCATTGACACAGAAGGTGTCTCTTTCCTCCCAGTTTCTCTACTGTTTTGTCTGGATTTATATTGAAACACTTGGCTTTCGTTTTGCTCTAATTCAGCCAGGCTGAATTAGAGAGTTGAATAGTAATACCAGCTGGCAGAGTGGCGCCTGTATCAGCATATCGATGCCAGTGACACCAAACTGTCTCTCTGTCTCACAAAACTGCCTCATATAGGCATTAAACAGCTGTGGTGACAAAAGAGAGCTGACAGGAACCATCCCTTAGAGTGGATGACTGGTTGCCCATTGGAAGGGAGAATGTTTCCCAAGAAGGTGGTACATTATCACAATGACATGAAACAAATCAATAGATTCCAACTCTGCGGAATAAATAAGTGAGTTTCTGCTTGTAGCTGATGATCAACTACTGAGACCATGTTCTGAACGTGATGCAAAATGAAAATTGTCACAATGAAGATATTTATTAAAAAAACTAAGGTTTCTGATGTGAAGAGAACTAATCTTCAATTGAATTTGCTTTTTAATTGAAGAATAACACACATACCATATAAAGAAGAAAGTTGAGCTCAAAACCAGGGACAAGATGGCAAAAATCACTCTCCAGAAAAGGGTAAGGGATCAAGAGGACAGACTGGTGAATTTGGAAAAGAAACAAACATGAATGCCTTGAATGGATGATGATGATGATGATGATGATGATGTTTATTATGTTTATTATTATTTTTGTTTTTCTGGTCACACCCAGCAATGCTCAGTGTTACTCCTGGATATTTGCTCAGGCATTACTTATGGCTGAGTGCTCAGGGGACCATATGGGATGCCAGGGATCGAATCCTCATTGGCCATGTGCAAGGCAAACGCCTCCCCACTGTGCTATTGATCCGGCCCTTGAATGGATTATGGAGGAATCCTGACTACATGCAGATTTCTAACTTTGACAGCTTTGACTGGTTGTGCTTCCATCCAATGAGAAGACAACAGATTTTGGGGAAAAAGAGATGAACTTAGTGTTGAACTTAATGAATTTGAGAGGCGAGGTACAGCTCAAGGAGATGAAAACAACTCAAGGCCGTAGGAAGGCAGGATGCAAATTCTTTGCGGGTCTGGGTGGGCGCAGTGGGGAGAATAATCTACAGTCATCAGATGTGAGTGGTGAGTCTCAGGACTCTGACGTGGGCAAGTTGGTGAGCAGTGTGACGTTCACGGAGCTGGGAAAGGGGGTGGCGTCTCGATACAGAGTTCGAGGCCCCTCTTGCAGAATAGTGGTTGAATTGATGGATCTGGTGCCCAATAGTCAGCTGACTGTATGGATCTGTGCTTAAAGCCTGGATTCTTTTAAAAAAATTGATTTTAAAAGCAAATGTGTTTAAAATAAATCAATTTTTAATGGATTATAAAAAGACATTTCAAAGCACTTTGGAAACTCTAGAGTGCCGCTCCAGATGACTCTTAGCAATTTTTTTTTTGTGGTTGACTCAGTTTTTAAAAGACCCTGACAATGATATCTAACTCGTCCTTGATTAATTGTTGGAAGAGAAACATGGTTTGTGGTTTGGTGGAGGTAAAAGGAGACGTCAGCACTTTGTCGCGGACAACAGTGGCACCACGCCACTCTTAGAAGCCTTTTCAGCCAGTGCACATCTGAAATGACTCATTTTAATTTTAACGGTGAGGAATTCTCTAATTCAATTCTGTAAAAAAAAAGACTTAATTTACTCTTTAACTTGGTTATTATTAATTGTGACATTCAAAATGTCTCTAATGGGGTAAGTAATTGGTTTGGCCCTGAGGATTCTTTTTGCACGGTGGAATGAAAAGCTTGGTCATCAGCAAATGTTCTTGGCCACATGCAGAAAACTAGAAGACTGTCATCACCTGTATTTTCTGAACTCCACCATATCACAACAAGCAGGTAGCTTAGGGAGCACATGGGGGCAGGCTTAAAGGGTGGGTGGGAAGATTGGAGACTGGTGGAGGGAAGGTGTAATTAATAGTGGTGGAATTGGTGTTGGACTATCAAATGCCTGTAACAAATCATCATGGATTACTTTGTAAACAACAGTGCTTATATAAAGTGTAAGGGGGAATTTTACATACTTAAGCCTTTCTTATTCCATGTAAACTCCAAAATATATTAACACAAAATTGCTTTGAAAGTGCTATTAAGGACAGGTGAGACATGACTATTACCATAACAAGATCCAAGTATAAAATAAAATTCAATGTAATGTGCTTTAAAAAAGAAAGTTAGGGAGTGCTTAAGCCGAAGTTTCTAGATGACACGGTGCAGGGACAGTGAGTGAGATCTGTAGCGGCTTTGCCAGGACACCCTGGGACATCTTAGATAAATGCTACTTCCTCACCTCATCAGAACCAAAGCGTCTAAGACCCTCAATACCATGAAAGTCCACAAATGTCCCCCAGTTTCTTCCAGTCCACTTCATCATTTCCTTATCCACTTTTCCCACCTTCTACCTTACTTGGTATTCTCCTTTTTGTGATCCAGGGTCACGGGCTTACCATCAGATACTGTCTATGCCTCTGTTTCATTTCCCTGTCTGTCGCAGATGAGCAGGGGGCAGCCATCTTTAACCGTGTCCCTCAGATCTACTTCCTGTAATGATACCCTCAAGGTACAACTGAGTAGCAGCAAACTGCAAGGTTTCATCTTTGTGTGCACTGCATGCACGCACACACACACACACACACACACACACACAAATACAAAAGAAGTTTGAGTATCACTTGTATTACTTGTCTTCCCGTTGTTGATCAATTTGCTCGAGCAGGCGCCAATAATGTCTCCATTTGTTGGGAATGAGGTCCATTATTGTTACTATTTTTGGCATATCAGATGTACCATGGGAAGCTTGCCAGGCTCTGCCATGGATCTGTGTTCATCCCAGGAGGCCCAGTCTTTTTCTGGTCTTTACATCAACCATCCAGGGCCCATGGGGCAGAGCCCTGGGGGTAGACAGGACTGTCTTCTGTCTGCCACCTGCCAATGAAGCTGGATACCGCAGGGGCAGGAGCTTAAAGTTTGAGTATATGTGTTTCAATTGATACACATGTTTATAGATTAATAGCAACTGTAACATACTTTTTTTTTTTTTTTGGGTCACACCCGACGACACTCAGGGGTTACTCCTGGCTCTGCACTCAGGAATTACTTCTGGCGGTGCTCAGGGGACCATATGGGACACCGGGATCGAACCCAGGCCAGCACAGGCAGGCTGTGTGCAAGGCAAATGCCCTATCCGCTGGGCTATCGCTCCAGCCCCAACTGTAACATACTTATTCAAGTTGTATTCATTCTTTTTGTCGATGGACATTATCCATATCCTGGCTACTGTACTGAGTGCTACAATGAATATAAGTGTACATATATGTATGTTCAAATTAATGGTTCTATGTTTTGGGGGATAGATGCAAAGAAGCACAGACATGGGACAGAGCTGCTACTTGCTCTCCCTGTGCCCAGCCGCTCACGAGGTGCCCGGGAGGGGATGGCGGGTTCTAGCCCTGGCCTGCCACCCCAGCAGAGCCTTGCAACAAGCCAGACGACCCGCCACTCCATGAGGGCCTCTGTTTTCCACATCGGGACTTCTCTCTTGTCAGAACTCCACCCAGCAGACCAGCCTATCACAGCCCGGCTCGTGCGGCCGCTTGCGGCCATGCGGTTCATCAATAAATGCTGGACTTAGAGATGACTACAAGAGTATGCTACCTGCACAGCAGAGCCTGGCAAGCTACCCGTGTTGTATTTGATATGCCAAATACCAGTAACAATTATAGACCTCATTCCGGAATGGATTGAGGCTCTTTATGTTCCTGGAGCAAGCAGATGCCCTTGGGCTCTACTAGCATGAGACAGGACATATGGAGATGTTACTGGGGCCCACTTGAGCAAATCGATGATGAACGGGAAGACAGTGAGACAGTGATGCAAAGAAGCAGAGTTGCTGATTTGCTGGATCTATTCTTATTTTTGTTGGGAAATCTTCATCCTGTTTTCCATAGAGGCTAAGCTAGATGCCATTTCCATCAACAGTAGTTGAGTTTATTTTTGCCACATCTCTTGGTTTCCAGTATTTTTTACATATGTCATTCTCTCTAGTGTTTTATGATAAGCATTTCCCTAATAATAAGTGGCAATCAACATTATTTTCAGAAAGCTTATTGCACATCCCTATTTCCTCCCATGGAAATGTTTATTCATCTCCTCTCCCATTTTTTAATGGAGTTATTAGTATTTTTGTTACTGAGCTATTATGTACTATTGGATATTAATGCTTTTCTGAGGTATTGATTGCAAATATTTTCTCCCATTAAGTAGGATGATTTTTATTTTTGGCAAGTTTCTTTTGACACAAACATTTTAACTTGACTTAGTTCAATTTGTTTGTATTTATTATATCTTATTCAATGGAGTCAAATCATTGAGAATACCTCTGCAGTCCATAGCTTAGGGAGTGTTTCCTAACTTTCTACAATGTATTTGGTCCAATCTTGAAGTTTTAATTCACTTAGACTGTACTTGTGTAGTATGAGATATGTGTAGTAAGATATGGTTCCAATTTCAGTATTTTGCATGTGATTATCCAATTTTCTCAGCACCGTTCATTGAAGAGGCTTTCCTTGCTCCATTTCATACATGTGGTTCCTTTGTCATAGATTAACTGTTCATAAATCTGAGGGTTTCCCTCTGGCTCTCAATTACATTTCACTGTTCTGAGAAACCATATTTAGCCAGTACCACACCATTTTGATTATTATAGCTTTAGAGTATAATTTAAAACCAGGAATACCTCCAGTATTCTCTTTTCTCAGACTGACTATGATGATTCAGAAATTTCTAAGTCCTTGAAGAATGCCATCAGGACTTTGGTGGTAATTAAATTGAATTTGTACAATTCTTTGAATAAGATGATCATTTTGACAATGTTAATTCTTTGAATCAATGGACATGGGAAATTTCCCCATTCCCTCTTCTATTTCTTTCAAACATACTTATAGGATTTTTGGGGGGCAGGGCAGGGGGCAGTCACACCGGTCAATGCTCGGAGATTGCTCTGGCTCTGTGCTCAGGAATCGCTCTTGACAGAGCTTGGGGGTCCATATGGTGTGCTGAGGACCAAATCTGGATTGACTGTGTGTAAGGAAATTGCCTAACTCATTGTACTGTTTCTCTGGTCCTATACTTAGAGTCTTAAAATAAATTAGCCTTTCAATTGATTCCTAGGAATGTTTTTGGACTCTATTTAATTTGATTGTATTTTTTGAAGAGAAACAATTTAAAGACCCTGCTTGAGGAATGATCTACTAGACTGGGAAAATCAGCTCATTCCACCAGCATCATCCATACTCAGTAGGCAGTATAATGGGTTTTGAAGATAGCAAGTATAAATATGCCTCTTCTCTCAGGTTCCTTATAAATAAGCAATACAGGTTTCTGTAAAAATGATAATGCTAAAAAATGCGGTGGAGATATACCATTGCACAAACAGAATATGTGGAAAGAAGATTTAATTCTACTAGTAAGAAATACTTTACAGGGGTGAGAGTAATAGTACAGCAGGTACTGTTACTCTTTTCTCAGAGTAATAGTAATAGTACAGCAGGAGTAAGGTCAGAGTAATAGTACAGGTCAGAGTAATAGTACAGCAGGTAGGGCATTTGCCTTGCACACAGCTGACCTGGCTTTGATCCCTGTCATCCCATATGATCCTCCAAGTACCACCAGGAGTAATTTCTGAGTGCAGAGCCAAGAGTAACCCCTAAGCATTGCTGGATGTGACCCAAGATGCAAAAATAAATAAATAAATAAATAAAATAAAATAAAAACCCTTTACAGATACAACGACCTGAGTTGTGAGTAGAAGGATGAGTCCGAATTCAAATAGGAATCTTGAGGAGCCCCCAAGAACAAACTTTATGATTGCTTAAAACATGACAGTGGTTGATTATACTTCATTGAATGTAAATATTTTGTGGTAACAAAGAGTGGGGTTAGAATTAGAAGTGGGAAAGGTAAGCTAATCAATATAGGAGGAACAAAAAGAACAGAAAGCCATGGTTTGTAGCACTCAATGCAGACGTGAATCACAAAGGGCAAAAGCCATGGGGTAAAACGATTTTGGAGAATGTGAGACTTGAAGCACTATAACAGAGAGATCTGGGACACAACCTTAGCAGAGAGATCAAAGCCATCCCCTCAAAGCATGAAACAACCGGAAGTGGCGTGCCTTCAGATGTGGTGCTGAGTATCAACCTGGGGTCAGTTGCATGCAACTCACCTGACCTGGGGTTAGGTGCATGCACCTTTCCTCTTGTAGAGTCTCTCCAGCCCTTGCTGCCTGATTTTTACCATCAAAGGCTCTTGCTACCTAACCTGCTATCCCTGGCCTGACATCTTGATTTCTTTGAGCCAATGCTGATGTTGAGCTCTATCATGATGACCATTTTGTTCAAAGTCCCTCCCAGAACCTCCTAATATTGTCGGAGTCCATTCCAAGCTCCAACCCTGTGTGTCTCATGTAACAGCAGACTATTTAACATATCACCATCGAGTATGGCCTTTTAATAGACAGCCTGGGGCTTTCTGTTCTTGTTGAAGAAGACGTCCTTTTCTTAACTTTCTGTAGATGGCTCTCTCATGCCGTGTATAAAGGGAGACTACACCACACTCAAGCAAAAGCAAGCTGGAACATTTCTCTGTCTTTGCTGTTGTTCAATGTATCAGCAGGATTTCTGGGTGAAGAAATTCTAGGGAGTTTAGGATATCGGCCAGGTCCTAGCATTTTATTCAGACTTACTCAAATAAGGATAGAGGCTTATGCCTACTAAAATCAAATGATCCTCTATTTCAAAAGTAGTAGGAACGAAAATACACTAATAACTAAAAAACCAAAACATTTTCAGGCAAGCAGGATATTTGATTGATGCTTTGGAAGATACAATAAATCACACTCTGATTATAAAATTTCAAATGGACTAAAGATTGCCAATAAATTAAGCACTTTCTTCTCAAAAATATTGTGTCTGTATAACAACTCATCATTTTCAGGATTTTAAATGGAGTTTCTGAGTTATACTTAATCACTGCAATATCTTATATTGAGCATAAATATGGAGAACATATTAAATTTACTTTTTAGTAGTGCAAATCTTATATCTTTCCATTAATTTGAATATGTAAAATTTTCAATAGCATTGGTATACATGGGTGATAATTATAAAACATTGAAGAAACAGCTTTATAATCAATGCAAAATATAAAAGGCACACATGAATGAATATGTATAAAAAATTGCCGTCACAAGCTATTACACATATAATTAAAATGGATTTATTGCTATTGGCTATGAAGTTTTTACTCTCTGTTATTGAATCATTATGGGGATCCCCTGAGTTCTATTATAATTATACATATACACATTATAATGCTTCACTTATACATAGTACATATATAGTCTTTAAAGCTGAACTAATATAATAATATATATGCAAATGTCAACGTGTAAAATACAGGTAATTAAAAATTATGATTCCCTATGCGACATTAACATGCAGATAGCTATGAATCACTGCATTGTATGTTAAATTTATATTACAATTTCTCCTTAGCAAGGTCAATTTATGTATATGTGTGACCTGTGACTTGTTTAAATGTTGTAACTTATTTTCTTAAAATATTAGGCATAGATTTCTAAATTTAATAAATTATTTTATGTTTAAAATCCCTTTTGGGGGTATTTTAGCTTATCAGTCCCTGAAGGGGATATGCCTCAGAGAAGAAGCCACTTACTGATTGCCTTAGGGCCTGTGGTGTCCTGTCCTGACCCCTTGGCCACACCCCTAACTATTGTTTTCCCCAAATTCTCAGGCTGATGACTTACCAACGCCTATGTGGTGATTAGGTTTGGAATTTTGCACAAGAGCGGTAAAGCTTTGGGATTTAATGAGCAAATGATCATTATAGAATAATTTTAGTCTCACTTTGATTTCCAATGTGAGAATTAGGAAAAAAACTAATGGTAGGTGAGGAAAAAATGTTTTTGAATGGGAAAGAGGCTGAAACATGGTCACTGGGCATCCAGCTGCAGGGATTCGTGCCTTCTTTTCTGGGGCATGACAGACAAGAAGAAATGGTACTTTCTTTTTTTTTTAAGTATATATATATATATAGCTGCCTATCAGTCGGTTTGCTGGCTGGATGCTTGAGTGTACCTGCGCGGCCTGGCAAGTCCCGTGTTGTATTTGATATCCAAATCCAGTAACAATAAGACCTCATTCCAGAATGGATTGTGGTCTTTATGTTCCGGAGCATCAGATGCCCTTGGGCTCTACAGCATGAGACAGGACTATGGATGTTACGGGGGCCCGCTCGGCATCGTGAACGGGAAGACAGTGTACAGTGAAGGATATATATATATGCCATTGGGCTACATTGGCACGTAATAGGGTCCAATGGAAATGTTACTGGTGCCCGCTCGAGCAAATCGATGAATAACGGAATTCAAGTGATCAAGTGATCAAGTGATATATATATATGTATATATATATATATATGTATATATAAATAAAAAATAAATATTTTACTATACCACCGTGAGATATACAATTACAAAGATGTTCATAAGATGTCCACATTTGGGTTTCAGTCAATCAGTGTTCCAGCATCCATCCCCTCCACCAGTGCCCATTTCCCACCACCAATGTCCCCGATTCCCCCCCCCTCCCCTAGCCTGCCTCCATGGTAGGTTCTTGATCTCTTTCTCAGAAATGGTACTTTCTGTCAGCCCTCCGTGCAGCCTCTATCATGGAGGGAGCTCTATCTTCCCAAAGACGTGCTGAGGTCCTAATTCCGGTGCACCTGTGCTTGTGCCTTACCTGGAAACGGGTCTTTGCAGATATAATCCAGTTAAAAAGAGACGACAGTCCTAACCTATAAGGACTAACACATATGTCCGAATCTAATAGGTGTTCCTTTTCTTTCTTTCTTTTTTTTTTTTTTTGTTTAGGATTTTGGGTTTTGGATCCCACCCAGAGATCACTGTCACTGTATCACTGTCTCCCGCTCACAATTTGCTCGAGTGAGCCCCCAGTAAACTCTGTTGTCCTGTCCATGCTAGTAGAGCCCAATGGCATAGCTTGCTCCAGGAACAGAGAGCCCCAATCCATTTTGGAATGAGGGTCTGTAATCGTTACTGGTATTTGGCATATCAAATACAAACGAAGTTAGCTTGCCAGGCTCTGCCGCAGGTAGCATACTCTTGTAGGCATCTCTAAGTCCAGCATTTATTGATGGGCGGTGGGTGGTGGTTGGGTGGGTGCGGGAGTGTGGGGGGCCCCATGGGTGGGGGGGGTGGTGGGCTTTGCTGGGGTGGTGGGGCCAGGGCTAGAACCCGCCATCCCTCCTGGGCGCCTTGTGAGCGGGGCCAGGGGGAGTAAGTGGCAGCTCTGCCCCATGTCTAGTTTCTGGGCCTGGGCGGATTAAAAAGACTGCTGGGGTGGTCTTGATGTGGCTTTGGTGGTTAGGGTGGGTCTGCGTGGGGTGGGGGGTGTAAGTTGGTCTGCTGGGTGGGAGTCTGGGCGGATAAGACTGCTGCAGGGTGGATCTCGATTAGCTGGGCTGTGATAGGCTGGTCTGCTGGGTGGAGTTCCGAGAGAGAAGGTCGAAAATGGAGGCCCTCATGGAGTGGGGGGTCGTCTGGCTTGTGAGGCTTGCTGGGGTGGTGGGCCAGGGCTAGATCCTGCCATCCCTGGGCACCTTGTGGCGGCTGGGCACAGGGGAGAGTAAGTAGCAGCTGCCCATGGTTCTCTCACCCAGAGATACTCAGGGATTACTCCTGAGGGCCCTTCCTCAGGAATAATATGCTCAGGGGACCATATGGGTTGCTTGAAGATCAAGCCCCCAGTGGGCTACACGCCAGGAAATGCCCTACCTGCTGTAATATGGCTCTGCCCCCAGGACTGGTGCTCTTTGAAGAGTCAAGAATACCAGAGTAAACCACCGGTGCCCCCACAGAAGGATCTCAAAGGAGACTGGAGGCAGAGATTGAATCACTGCGGCTGAAAAGCAAGACATCCAGAGAGTGGCGACCAGAATCTAGGGAGAAGCAAGAAAGATTCCCTCCTTACTTTTTCAGTGAGTGTGTGTTCCCACGGACACCTGGGGCGCTGACCTCTGGTCTCCAGAAACCTGAGACAACACTGTTGGACTATTTGAAGTGGCTCCGTGTGGAGCTTGGTCACCCCCGCCCAAGGAAATGAACCTGTCATGGTCTCCTTGGCCCTGGGTTCTGCTTTCTCCTGTGCTAGCAGCTCTGACTTCTGGATCCCAAAGCAGATGAGCTCCCGGGTTTCCTTCTGTCCATCCAACATGAAGTGAACGGGCCCCGGATTCCAGGCAACTAGAACATGAGCCGCAACTGAAAGCAGGAGTGGAGTTGTTGCTGACCTTGGAAATGGTGAGGATGCAGGAGCTGGGCAGGGAGTGTTTGTTACCTGTATACTGTCCCGGAAGTCCTGGAAACCTGGATAGTCATGGGGTAATTGAGCAAGCCGTCAATGGCTGTGTTTAGGCAGGAGGTTCTCAAACTTGTCTGACCTACTGCCTCTGTTTTAAAAAAAAAAAGTTGCTCAGCACTTCCTTGAAAATCTACCTTCTTCAGTTGAACAAAGGGCAGCTTCTAGATGTACCTAAGACATCTACTACCATCTGCTCCCCTCCCTTTTTTCTCTTAATAGAGTAGTCTCAGCTCAGGTTTATTTGATGTTTTAGTTGGTTCCCCCTCGTCAGAACTCCACCCAGCAGACCAGCCTATCACAGGCCAGCTCATCGAGACCTGCCCTGCAGCAGTCTTTTTCAATCCCACCCAGGTATGCTGATCCAGAGACTCACAGACATGGGGCAGAGCTGCTACTGGCTCTCCCCTGTGCCCAGCCACTCACGAGGTGCCCGGGAGGGATGGCGGGTTCTAGCCCTGGCCCGCCACCCCAGCAGAGCCTCGCAACAAGCCAGACGCCCCCCCACTCCATGAGGGCCGCCATTTTCCACATCCGGACTTCCTCTTGTCAGAACTCCACCCAGCAGACGGTTCATTAATAAATGCTGGATTTAGAGGTGACTACAAGAGTATGCCACCCGCATGGTAGAGCCTGGCAAGCCTCCTGTGGCGTATTTGATATGCCAAATACCAGTAACAATTATAGACCTCATTCCCATGACCTGATGGAATGGTTTGAGGCTCTTTATGTTCCTGGAGCAAGCAGATGCCCTTGGGCTCTACTAGCATGAGACAGGACAAATGGAGATGTTACTGGTGCCTGCTTGAGCAAATCGATGATGAACGGGAAGACAGTGATACAGTGATTTAGTTGGTGACACTGCTTATATTTATCTTTTTTTTTACATCTTATGGCAATGGAGACTATTCTGATACATATTGTACACAAAATAAGATCTTGGAGAACAATGCACAAGCCGTGTCATAATGGAGTCCTCCATTGGCTCCTGGAAGTGATGGACAGGAGAAAACAAGCTTCAAGGGCATGTTGGGTGAAGGAACCAGAGGTCATCTAATGCACAAACACACACATCTGGTGTGGCAGCGGCAGCTTGGGCAGCACTGGCGGGGGTGCCTCCCAGAGATCATTCCAGGGCCCCCTAGGCATGATATGGTAGATAATGTTTCTAGGGGTGGGAGAGAGAGAGTAACCCTCTATCTCTAGAGTTACTATCTAGAGATATCTAGGGTAACTCTGGTAGGTGCTTGCCTTGCTTGCTACCTACCAGGTCTGATCCTCAGCATCCCATATGGTCCCCCTGAGCCCACCTGAGTGATTCCTAAATGTAGAGCCAAGAGTAATGAGCATCGCATCTCAAGATCAGGTGTGAGGGGTCTCTATAGCTTTGGAGCCTTAGCTGAATTGCTGATGGTCACAAATTCAAGTCAAGAATTTGAACACGAGGGCCGGAGCGATAGCCCAGCAGGTAGGGCATTTGCCTTGCACGTGGCCAGCCTGTGCCAGCCTGGGTTCGATCCCCGGCATCCCATATGGTCCCCCGAGCACTGTCACTGCCACTGTCTCCCCCCGTTAATCATCGATTTGCCGAGCGGCCCCAGTAACATCTCCATATGTCCTGTATCATGCTAGTAGAGCCCAAGGCATCTGCTTGCTCCAGGAACATAAAGAGCCTCAATCCATTCCGAATGAGGTCTATAATTGTTACTGGTATTTGGCATATCAAATACAAAATGCCCCTGAGCACTGCCAGGAGTAATTCGTGGAGTACAGAGCCAGGAGTAACCCCTGAGCATTGCTGGGTGTGACCCAAAAAGCAAAAAAAAAAAAAAAAAGAATTTGGACATGATGAGTAAAACTTGTATTTTTTAAATGAACAAAAGAAGGCTGGGGAGGAGCACAGCGCTTGTCTTGCATGTCCCATCCCTGGCAAGGCAAAATGGAAAACAGAAAATGAAAATCAGAATCTGAGCAACAGGAGAGGTTGGCTGAAAGTCGCCCCCATTTACTGCGATTAAAATAGTAAAATGTGAATATGAGCATTCGGCTCCTTGAGTGTTGGGGGAAAAAAGAAAGAAATGCGGGCCGGGAGCGATAGCCCAGCGGGTAAGGCGCTTGCCTTGCACACGGCTGGCCTGTGCCGGCCTGGGTTCGATCCCCGGCGTCCCATATGGTCCCCCCGAGCACTGCCAGGAGTAATTCCTGAGTGCAGAGCCAGGAGTAACCCCCTGAGCATTGCTGGGTGTGACCCAAAAAAGCAAAAAAAAAAAAAAAAATGCTAATGAAAAGCAAAGGAATGAATCTAGGATTCTACGGATGAACATTTAGGGGCTGAAATTGGCACCAAGGTCTCGGCCAGTGACCACAACCAAGGTCTCGGCCAATGACTTCAAACTGTCCACTGAATATGACCTATTGGACCCATGAAGGACTCGTTCCTACTGAGGTTTTCTTATTTCGACGAGTTTGTTGTTGAAATGTCCCACTAGGAGTACAGGATAAAATTTTTAGAATTAACTAACCCTTATAATCTTTACATAATGCATTTTAAAAATGGCGAGTGCCCGGCAGAACTGAATACATTGTAAAATTCACAGTTATCTAGGGAGAAATAAAATTATAAAAGACTTAGGGACACAATGATTAAATATTTGATTTTTTTAGTGCTGTTGAAAGGATTCACAGAGTCCATTAGTCCTATGATGTTTACCTCCAATAGTTTGTTTCTCCAGGAGAATCAACTCTTCTAGGTTTACCCACACACAGTACCAGTCTGGCCCTTAATCGAAGGAATCAAAATAAAGATGGAGGGCTTCAGTGTCAGCACATAGTGATGTTCTCACATAGTCCAGTTCTCAGAATGATCTCGCATAAGAAAATTAGAGCTGAGTTTGTGTCTGGAGAGAGGGAAAGGGTCAGTCAAGGAGTGCCTGATTTCCTGTGGGCACACTGTAAGTCACACTAGTCTTCAGTCTTTCTCCTTTTGTTCCTCCAAACCAAATAAATAGAAAGACATAAATACCCTAAAAAGCTGCTGTGCCTCTCTGAACATCTTCCAACAGTCCGCAGAGATGAGTTGTTCACTCTGGAGACAAGTTTTTCACTTTTCACTGTGAAATATGAAAGTTTGGAATATGCTGCTGAGACCAGACAAGCGAGGGCAAAGGGGAAACTGACCTTTTCTGGCCCTCCTTCTTTCTTTCTTCCTTGGCTTTGGGATCACACCGGCAGAGCCCAGGGAACTCTCCTAGTGGGTCTCAGGAGACCACATGGGCTGCTGGGGGTGGAACCCAGGGTGGGCTCACATGCCAGGAAAGCGCCCCTACCCAGTCCCGGGAAACGGACATTTTATTTATTTTTATGTGTTTGGCTTTTTGGTCACACCCAACATAGCTCAGGGGTTTCTCCTGACTCCGCTCTCAGGAATTACTTCTGGCCATGCTTGTGGGATCACATGAGATGCCGGGGATCAAACCTGGGTTGGGTGCATGCAAGGCAATCTCTCTACCCACTCCAGGACAAGAAACGTACTTTATTTTTTTTTTGCTTTTTGGGTCACACCCGGTGATGCTCAGGGGATACTCCTGGCTCTGCACTCAGGGAATTACTCCTGGCGGTGCTCGGGGACCATATGGGATGCCGGAGATCGAACCCAGGCTGCTGCGTGCAAGGCAAATACCCTACCCGCTGGGCTATCGCCTCCGGCCCCAGAAACAGACTTTTTCAAAGGGCAACAGGAACCAATACTTGGTCCTGTGTTCCACTATCTGTATGTCAGGGAGAGCGATCTTTACTTGGTCCCGTGGGCTACCATCTGTAAGTCAGGGAGAGCGAACCTTTGCTCATTTAAGCAAGATCAATCAGCGATAGACCCTGACTCCATCAGACTCCGATCCAAGGGCTCCAGTGAGTCCTCCATCATCAGCCTCCCACACTGAGAGTTTATTCAGGAATAAAGTGATTAAAAGTAAGGTTCTTTTTTGGGGGATCACACCCGGCAATGCTCAGGGGGTTCCTCCTGGCTCTGCATTCAGGTATTACTCCTGGCAATGCTTAGGGAACCATATGGGATGTCGGGGATCGAACCCAGGTTAGCCAAGTGCCCTACCTGGTAGACTATCACTCCGGTCTCCAAAGTAAGTTTTTTTTAAATTGAGCCATTGTGAGCTATACCCTTACAAAAGCTGTTCATGATTGGGTTTCAGTCATACAATGTTCCAACACCATCCCTCCACCAGTGCACATTTTCCAACATCGTTTTCCCCCCTCATCCCAACATGCCTCTATGGCAAGCAGTTTTCTTCTCTCTCTCTGTCTCTCTCTGTCTCTCTCTCTTTGTCTCTCTCTGTCTCTCTCTATCTCATGCATTGTGGGGGCTAAAGTGATTTTGGCCTAACAGTTTCTGTAAATATCCTGTTGGCCTTCCAGCAGCCAGGCCCCCCAGTTACAACTGTCCACACCCACCCACAGGTCATAAAATCAGTAGCAATCTGCTCATTGGTGATTCCTAAGTTTCCTAGGAGCGCTGATGTTCCTGATTGTCTCTCTGCTGCCAGTAAAGGCCTCTTTAGCCACAACGCTGGCTAATCCATAGTTTGAAAGAATGATACGTGCATCCAGGGTAAAGCTCCCAGGAAAACCATCTATAATGTGGTATTACATAAAGCACTCTCTCCGAATTTGGAAAAATCCGATCCTCCAAATGGATGTGCAGATTCTTTAAGTAAGCTGATCTCAGAAGCCAAAAGGAAGGGGCCATTATTTAATCAACAAACATAAAGCAAAGTTTGCTATTTTAATTTCACGATTTCCATTTTTTGCTTATGAGTCAGAAACTTCTCTGCTTCTTGGCTTGAAGGAGATGATGCTAACAAAATGTACTGTAATTGTTTAGAAGTGATTTTCTCCAGAGATCCAGGAAGCTTAAGTAGTTGCGTTTCCTATTACTTTCTGCCCCCTGGGTTTTACACGAGTTCTGTGCTGGCTTTCTTGTCTTGTGTATTTGTAAGAGGAAACGATTAGGTAGGAGAGGCCCGGGGGACTGTTCTTGGCAGTAGCAGGTTGTGCTTAACTACCTTCTACTTGCATGCACCTGATGCTGCCGGTTATTAGCAGTTTGTGAGAATCAATGACTACAATAGCTCTCTGCTTAATAGGTGTGCATGAAGGAAGGGAAAGACACAATAACATTTATCTGCAGGTGCAGCCCATGTTCTTCGTCCAAGAAACAAGGTTCTGTAGAGTTGTTGACAGCTGTTTCACTTGTTTAGCATTTCCCTTGCACAGGTTGAGCCATGAATATTCAAATCAGAGGCCGCCTGACGATGCTGTCCATGGGAGAAATTAACCAGAAATGATACACGTAATCTTAGGTAATGGACAGCAAAGGATACTGCCAATGGTCAGGGATGAAGACGAACCTCAACTGAATGATGGGAGAGACTCTGAGGAGTCCCAACTGAATGATGGGGATGGGAGAGACTGACGAACCCCAACTGAATGATGGGAGAGGGAGCGAACCCCCTGTGTGGGGAGGTATGATGAACCCCAACTGAATGATGAGAGACTGACGAACCCCAGTCCAATGAAGGGAGAGGTGTGGGACGCCCTCGACCATCCGCGATGAAGAGCGACCACAACAGGATTCTTCTTAGAACACGCTTTACTGGAGCTCTTTTAGTTTCAACTTTGTGATGGCGAAAGGACCCAGACCCTTTGTGCAAGCTGCTTTTATACAGTGCTATTTGGTGTGTCCGTTTCCCATTGGCTGGTGCAAATGGTGTGAGTCGACGTGTCCACTTCCCATTGGCGGTGCAGGTCGTACGAGCTCGTATGAGCTCGCATAAGCTGACGAACATGCCCTGATTGGACAAAGCCCAATCACACCACGCCAGGGGACTCTGCGCGATGCGCGGGACACAGGACCCTGTGCATGCACGGAAAGGCAACATGGCAGTGGGCGGAGTAATGGCGCCCGACATCTCCCCCCCTTTTTTTGTTTTATAAAAGATACCTAGGCATCTACCCAATCAAGGCCAATACTTCTTCAGCACCAGCCGATCGAGGGTGGTTGCCTGGAGAAAGAGACAACAGAGTTACACCTTTCCTTGTGCAATGGCACTAAGCCTAAAGAGTGCAAAGGCTGCAACGTGCTATTAAACATGTCTTACAGGGTGCAATGGCACAAGACCTCCTGGTGCCAAGACCATGTTCAAAGATCTCTCTTGAGGCTAGCAAGCCAAACCTGGGGAGATGCGCCTTGCTCCAAGGCTGCCATGGCTTGTATGATTACAGCTTTATCCTGGGCATGACGTGCTCTAAGTTTGCATCACAACCAGAGGCAAAGGAACACGCCAGCACAGCAGATTGCACCAAAAAATTCCCACCCCCACCCATACCTTAAAGAAATTAAAGGTGGAAAACATCCACTCAGTAAAATCCCCAAGGGTAATGGGTTCAACTTGGGTGGTGTTAAGAGCAACAATGTCCATCAATTGCCGATATAACAAGTCCTCCTTTTCCCTGCGACCAACTGCCCGCAAGATATTTCATTTTGCTTTCGTTTTTTGACTTTTCATATTGGCACTGGCATCGGTCATGTCCTGGTTATCACCCAAAGTCATTCCTTCTTCCCAAAGCTCTGCTGCAGATTCATCAGCAATGTCAGAATGATCAGCTCTCTTGTCATCTTGACGGATGAAGCACGCCAGTCTTTCCGGTACCCAAATTGGATCTTCCTTGTCCTGTGGAAAACACAAACAGCTCCCCTGGATCTTGAAATTACAGGATCCAGTCCATACCATTGGTTATCCAAAACATTTTTCCATTTTACTTTTATATTAGTAGAACAAACATTATTGGCATGTTGATTGGCAGCTGAGTGGCCTTCGTCATTCAAAATTAGAAAATTTAAAGTAAATAAGGCAAGAGACAGTCTACCTTTGAGTGGATAGCCTTCCACAAGAGCTATGGTAAAGCTCGAAGAAACACCATAACTCCTGGTTGCCTCAGCCAAATCTTTAAGTTGCTTATATTCCACTGGCTGATGGAACCGATTATGTGTGGTAGCATCCTCAAATACAGGAAAGGCCGAAGCCAATTTTCTCCAAGTTTTATGAGGAATGAGGCTTGTGCCCTCAACTGGAGGCGCTGAGACCTTTATTGCATAGTTATTGTTTTGCGGGTTATATGGCGGGGGTCTGGTAAGCTCCGGATCATACCTTTCCCTCTCATATACCACCGCAGTTTCCTCTGACTCTGCCTCTTCCTCTGAATTAAATGTATCTTCCCTTTCTTCCTCATATTCTGAGATCAACAAGTTTAAAAATTCATCCAGAACTGAATACAGTCCTGGAGGCTTAGTTACCTTTGTTCCCTGAGAAAATTCATCCAGAACTGGATACTGTCCTGGAGACTTCACTGTATCACTGTCTTCCCGTTCAACTTCGATTTGCTTGAGCGGGCACCAGTAACATCTCCATATGACCTGTGTCATGCAGGTAGAGCCCAAGGGCACCTGCTTGCTCCAGGAACATAAAGAGCCTCGAACCATTCCATCAGGTCATGGGAATAAGGTCTATAATTGTTACTGGTATCTGGCATATTAAATGCCAGATGGAGACTTAGTTACCTTTTTTACCTGAAGGCCTTTGTTTTTCTTTGTGTACACCTTGCTTTGTTTTTTGCTCCGTTCCTCTTTTAACTCCTCCTGCTTTTACTATTTAAATCGGACATGCTTTCTCGGTGCTCTGCGAGACTCCTGCTTCCCTCGTGGAGAATGTTGCCACATCTGTCTTCCTTCAGACAGGCGCGGATCAGTCTCCATAACGGCAGGGTTCCAAGCACAAAAATAACAAGTACAAGGATTGCAGTATCTACACCGCACCGTCAACACCAAAAAACAAACCTGCCCATATGTTTCTTTGTTACTTATCCGGAGGGGGAACTTACCGGTGCCACGCCTCCGCCGCATCTAAGTTCTGAATCCTCCAGGAAAAACTGGGGGTCCTTGCCTGGTGCCTGGACGTTGCGATTCCCGGGTTTCGCACCACTTGTGGGAGCGACCACAACAAGATTCTTCTCAGAACACGCTTTACTAGAGCTCTTTTAGTTTCAACTTTGTGATGGCGAAAGGACCCAGACCCTTTGTGCAAGTTGCTTTTATACAGTGCTATTTGGTGTGTCCGTTTCCCATTGGCTGGCGTAAATGGTGTGAGTCGACATGTCCACTTCCCATTGGCCGGTGCAGGTCGTACGAGCTCGTATGAGTTCGCACAAGCTGACGAAACATGCCCTGATTGGACAAAGCCCAATCACACCACGCCAGGGACTCTGTGCATGCGGGACACAGGACCCTGTGCATGCGCGGAAAGGCAACGAGGCAGTGGGCGGAGTAATGGCGCCCAACATCGAGGTACGAGGAACCCTAACTGAATGATGGGAGAGACTGACAAACCCCAACTGAATGATCAGAGACTGATGAACCCCACCCAATAAAGGGAGGGGTATGACGAACCCCAGCCGAATGAAGGGCGAGACTGTTAGTGGAGGGTCTGTGAGAAAAGAAGAGAGTAGGTGGCAGTGTTGAAATCGTCATATTGGTGAACTCTGAGGGCTGCCTGGAGGGCCCCGAGAATCTCCATCCACAGGGTTTGGATGCTGTTGCTTAAATCCCATTTCGTGACTGTTCTGAAAACATGTAGAGTGGGTCTTTTTACTTCATTTTTTAAAAAATTACGATTCTTAGGTTTACAATTCTGTCTAATAATTTCTCACGGTCATTACCCCATCACCAGTGTGCCCACATTCCTTCCACAAGGACCCCTGTACCCCTCCATCCTGTCCCCCAACCTCCTCCCCCAACACACACTCCAACTCACTCAGCGCATCAATGCTCTCACTGTGTTGCCTTTGACCCTTTGACCCTTTTGCCTTTGGCCCTTGCTCAGTATCTTAAGCCCCTAAAGCGGATGTTTTCTTATTTGTGGCCTATCATTTTACTAAGGAAGGAATTCCTTTCTTTCCCTCCCTTTTCCTCCCCCCCATCCCCAGATCCTTTTTAATTTCTATAATCTCCTCATTTGTCTCCCCTATCGCCCTCATCCTTCCCCCTCTTGGTGCTGGGACCAAGCCCAGGGACTCATGCCCACAAGGTCTGTGCTATACCGCTGAGCCACGTCACTCATCTTTTTTTTCGGAAGCTATTGTGCCTGTTTGCTTCTTTACTGCTGGATGGAAACCAAGTGGAAGTTTGGCATGATTAGATGGTTGATCTTTCCAAGTTCACACAAAAATATAATCAAATTATATGATTATCTGCTACAACAAGGGAAAGTGTTCATAATAAGCTAACACCTTGGTCCATTTGAGAAGCTGAGTCTTATGCACCGAAAGACACTTCTGAAGGACAGTGTCCACTGCTTACAGAGAGCTGGAGGCCACCAGGGAGGATTGTCTCTCAACAAGGGAAATGTCTTTTTTCTTAGCAGCATGTACTATTCTGACAATGGCCAATGCAATTACCAACAAATACCACTTATTAAAAATCCTTAAAAGAATTATTCTCATTAATGGGGATCTTGGCACTTTGTTGAAGATGTGGGAGTACAATATCAATACCATAGATATTGATACTACTACTCTAGTAGTTACTTATCTAACCATGTTATCTAGTCTATAATAAATTAATTAAAACATGAAATACTGGACTGAAGCAATACTACAGCGGATAGGGCTTTAGCCTTGTACATGGCTGATCCTGGTCAGATGCCTGAACCCTGTATGGTCCCCTTTAGCATCACTTGTATCACTTGACTTCCCATTGTTCATTGATTTGCTCAAGTGGGGAGCCAGTAACGTTTCATTTGTTGGGAATGAGGTCCATTATTGTTACTTTTGGCATATCGAATACACCACAGGTAGCTTGCCAGGCTCTGCCGTATAGGAATATTTCCTAAGTGCAGAGTCAGGAGTAACCTCTGAGCATCATTGGATGTGACCCCCAAAATTCACTTTTTTTTTTTTTAGAAAGGGACCATGGTGCTTCTGGGAGAAAGGAAATGACTTATTAAACATGTTGCTACGGATTCATCATCACACCTCAGTGTCGATTTTCTAACCACTGTCACTGAATCACTGTCTTCCCCGTCATCATCAATTTGCTTGAGCGGGCCCCAGTAACATC
>JAJIBD010033821.1:0-20575 GCA_021461705.1 Cryptotis parvus | reverse complement strand
TACTGGATTTGGCATATCGAATACGCATTGGACAGCTTGCCAGGCTCTGCCATGAGGGCGCTATATTCTCATTACTTTGTGGGGCTCTCCATAATTAAAGGACAAAAGAACCTCCGGCTCCGGGCACATCTCTTCGACTCCACAGTTCTCCCTGCATTAACATATGTCTCAGAGACCTGGGCCCTACGAAAGCAGGATGAGAATGCTATTCGGTCTCCCAGAGAGGAATCGAAAGAGCTATGCTTGAATATCACGCCTCACTCAAGTGAGTGAAGGAATCCGAGTTCTGACCTCCGTCGCTATTCCAGAATCAGGGACGCTTGTCTCGCTTGCCAAGGCATCGAAAAATCAGATGGGCTGGACATGTAATGCGATTTGGAGACAACCGCTGACTAGAGCCGCTACCGACTGGATCCCACGGGATGTCAAAAGATCACGCGGCCGCCCACCTACAAGATGGTCAGACTTCCTTGTCAAGACCCTGAAGGAACGGTTTGAGGCTCTTCATATTCCTGAATCAACCAGATGCCATTGGGCCACATTGGCACGTGATAGGGTCCAATGGAAATGTTACTGGCGCCCGCTCGAGCAAATCGATGAATAACGGGATTCAAGTGATCAAGGATCAAGTGATCCAGCAATTCTCAGGGGTTACTCCTAGCTCTTCACTTAGGAATTACTCCTGCCATGCTCGGGATCATACGGGACGTAGGGTACTGAACACGGGTCATATACGAGGTAGATGCTGCTACCGACTGTACTATCACTCCAACCCTGATGAAACATTTTTAATCATTCTTTTAGCAAATTATAACAAGCAATATGAAATAAATTATTAAGGGCCTGCTATGGAGGCAAACTCTCTCCTTTTCCCCTTCTTTGGGTAGGACTCTTCTCTGGTGAGATCCTCTCTCTCTTTGGTGGGAGACTTGGGCCCTCTTGTATGGTCTAAGTCCTGACCAGAGCTAGAGTTCTTTCATTATATTGGATTGCAGTGATAGAAGTTTTGTACTATTAAAAGCCTTATTGGGCCTGCGCCGGACTCGTGAGTTTTCATCCATTCCCCGGCGGCCTCGGGAGGTAAAAGAAAACATCTCTCCTGATACTGTGGGGACCCCGGAGGCTCCCCCCGACATGTATCCTTACACAGGTGAATATTCTTTCCCAGTCTGTGGACTATCACTTCATCTTGGTCACCATTTCCTTGGAAGTGCAGAAGTTTTTCAGTTTTATATAATCCCTTATGTTTATCTTTGCTTCCATTCGCTTCTCAGTGGTGTTTATTCTTTGAAGATGTCATTAGATTCGATGTTGTAGAATTGTTTTCCTGTGTTTTCTTTGATGTACCTTATAGATTCTGGTCTGATCCATTTTGATCTGACTTTTGTGCATGGGGTTAGAAAATGTCTAAGATTTTTTTTTTAAACACTTATCTGCCTTCTTTTCCTAGCACCATTTGTTGAAGAGGATTTCTTTGCTCTACTTAATATTTTTGCTCCGCTTTTGAAGATTAAGTGATCGATATTTGAAAGTGTATTTTAAGTTATTCAGTTCTATTCCATAGGTCACATGTCTGTCTCTATGGACTGCTTTGTAGTAGAGTTTGGAATTGGAGAAAGTGATACCTCCTATCTTCTTTTTCCCAAGGTTTGCTTTAGTTACTCCTGGGGATTATTATTCCCTCTCATCAGAACTCCACCCAGCAGATGAGCCTATCATAGCCCAGCTCTCATGGTTCATCAATATATGCTGGATTTTGAGGTGACTACAAGAGTATGCCACCCACACGGTAGAGCCTGGCAAGCTACCCGTGTCATATCTGATATGCCAAATACCAGTATTAATTAAAGACCTCATTCCCATGACCTGATGGAATGGTTTGAGGCTCTTAATGTTCTTGGAGCAAGCAGATGCCCTGGGCTCTACTAGCATGAGACAGGATATATGGAGAAGTTACTGGTGCCCGCCGAGTAAATCGATGACAAACGGGAAGACAATGATACAGTGATATGGAGGCAAGCTTTAGAGGTGGTGAGGAAAGTTAGAGATTATGGTGGTGGAAAGGTGCAATGGTGGTGGGATTTGTGCTGGTACTGAATGTCTATAACAAATCATTATGAACAACTTTGTAAACAACAGTGTTTATATAGGTGTAACAGGAAAACAAAATTTAAAAAAAACTATTCATTTGATCACTTAACATCCCGCTATTCATCAATTTGCTCAAGTGGGTGCCAGTAACGTTTCCATTTGACCCTATCACGCGCCAGTATAACCCAATGGCATCTGCTTGCTTCAGGAATACGAAGAGCCTCAACTGTGCGCTCAGTGTCTTGATGAAGTAGTCTGGCCATCTCTGTAGGTGGGCGGCCACGTGATCTTTGGCATCCCATGGGATCCAGTGGGACTGCTCTAGTCTAGCGGTCAACTCCAAATCGCATTACATGTCCAGCCCATCTGATTTTCGACGCCTTGGTAAATGAGACAGAGTCCCTGACTCTGGATCGCTGATTGAGGCTGGAACTCCAGATTCCTTCTTTTTTTTAAATTTCTCTCACTTGAGTGAAGCATGATATTCCAAGCATAGCTCTTTTGATTCCTCTCTTTGAGACCCAAATAGCGTTCTCATCCTGCTTTCGTAGGGCCCAGGATCTCTGAGGCTATGTTAATGCAGAGAGAATGGTGGAATAGAAGAGATGTGGCAGGAGCCAGAGGTTCTTTGTCCTTTAACCTATTTCTTCGATGCTCTTGAAGGTGTTCCATGCTACTCTCTTCCTCCTGCGCAGCTTGGGTTTTAGGTTGTTCATCATGTTGAGTTCTCAACCTAGATACACATAATTGCTGCATTCAGAGATGTCTGTTCCATTGAGAGTCAATGGGGGCCTCTGGAACTAGTTCATTTTTCATGAACATTGTTTTGTTGAGATTCAGCTATAGACCTATCTTTCCACATTCTCAGTAGAAGTCAGCCAGCATTTGTGCCTCTTGGCTAATGTTTGGTGTTATTAGAACAGTGTCATCAGCTAAGCGGAGGTGGTGTAGCTGCTAACTGTCTATCTTCACTCCCATTCCTTCCCCATTCTAATTGTCGCATGATGTTCTTGAGGGTGGTGCTGAAGAGTTTTGGTGAAATGGTATCACCCTGCCGAACCCTCCTTTGACATCACTGATCATTTCCTTGTAGAATGGTGAGATCCTGGTGGTGAATTCATAATATGGTTCATGAAGGATATTGATGTATTGGGTTTGAACACCCTGTTTGGCTAGGGCTTTGATGACTGCTTCACTCTCAACATAATCAAAGGCTTTCTTTAAATCAATGATCGTGGAGACAGAGCAACATCTTGAACTCCCTACAAACCTCAATGAGCTTGGTTACCATTTGGATACGGTCGATTTTGCTGAATCCTTTCCGAAGTTAGCTTCTGGACCAATAAAAACTATTAGTCCAGAAAAACAAAGTGGTATGTCCCTATCGCAATAGAAAATCTGGTGGTTCAAAAAATTATTTTCATTAGCCCCTGTACATTAAAATTATCAATTATGGGAGTGTCTATCAGGTGATAGGACAAACTTGCCTACACACAGATGACCTTAACTCCATCTCTAGTAATATATATAGTCACCAAGCACCTCTAGGAGCAATCCCTGAGCTGAGAGTCAGGAGTAAACCCTAAGCACTCTTAAGTTTGGCCCCAAAAAACCAAAACCAGAAAGTATATTGTGGTTCAAATTATAAATTCGGTTGGTAAAAGTAAATAAATTGTTATAAATAAATTGTTCCATATATTTACCACCTTGATATTAATGATAATCCTCCTCCAAACAAGTGAACTTTCCAGCTTCTAGTCACAATTTTTACACAAATTACAGTTGTTCAAAATCCTATATTTAGGTTCAATTGGAAATTGCATTTATGATCACAGAGACATAGGGAAAATTATGTTTATGATTTAGGTCAGCTTGACTCAGTTGCCAGACTACTTTGGTACCTGTAAGAAGTCTGGTCACCAATAACCAAATCATAGGGAATCTTAACATTCAAGCTTTCCCTTGAAGAGTGTCTCTAATTAGTCAGAATCGTTTGTGGAACCCTAACTATAAATTTAGCCATCATGTGGTACTTTACAAGAACTCTTTTTTGGTGAATTTTGAGTTTTTTGGTTTGCTCTTTGGGGGTCACAGGCCACAAAGCTCAGGGATCATTCCTGGAGATGGTCAGGGGGACCATATGGGATACTGAGGACTGACTCTCACTCACATGCAAGGCAAGAATATTATCTGCTCTTATCTCTCAGGCCCACATACACTGTTGAAATATACCTCCAAGCAAGAAATAACAACTGTTACAGTCCAGCTGCTTAAACACGCATTACCTATTAGTAAGAATTTGCTTCTGTAGAAGAGGGACACAGAATTTCTCTCATATGTGAGATATAAACAGAGTAGAAGAATAACAAATGTCCAAAGAGAGTATTTTTTCAGCAAAAAACTTACAAAGGGGTTGGGCCCAGGAACAATGGTGATGGAAAAACAGACAACTCTAGATAGAAATCTGGATAGAACTGAATATCCTGAAACACACTTTCAAATATATGATCCCTTAATCTTCGATAAAGGAGCAAAAATATTAAGTGGAGCAAAAGAGAGCCTCTTCAATAAATGGTACTGGAAAAACTGGGCAGCTACATGTAAAAAATTATCTTAGGCCTCCTTCTATTGCCATGCACAAAAATCAGATTAAAATGGATTAAAGATTCCAACATCAGACATGATTCTATAAAATATACCAAAGAAAAACATAGGGAAAATGCTCTATGACATCAAAGCTAAAGGCATCTTCAAAGATAAAACATCACTGACAAAGCAAATGGAAGCAAAGGTAAACAAATGGGATTATATAAAACTGAAAAGCTTCATCTCAGAAGAAACAGTGAGAAACATACAGAGACAGCCCACAGACTGGGAAGGAATATTCACCCAAAAACCCATCTGATAAGGTGTTAATATCCATGATATATCAGATACTGGTAGAACTTTACAAGTAGAAAACAGCCAACCCCATCAAAAAATGGGGGAGAAGAAATGAACAGAAACTTCCAAAAAATTGGAATGGCCAAAAGTATATGAAAAAGTGCTCTTCATTATTAATCATCAGGGAGATGTAAATCAAAAACAACAATGAGGTATCATCTCCCACCACTGAGACTGGCACACATTCAAAAGAACACATCCTGGCATGGATGCAGGGAAAAAGGGACTCATCCACTGTTGGTGCAAGTGCTGATTGGTCCAGCCCTTTTGGAAAACAATATGGGACATTCCTCCAAACTTTAGATATTGAGCTTCCCATTTGACCCAGTCATACCACTCCTGGGAACATACCCTGCAGACCCAAAAATCACATAGCAGAAAACACTATCTGCATTTCTATATTTATCACAGTTCTATTCACAATAGCCAGAATCTGAAACAACCTAAGTGCCCGAGAACAGAAGACTGGCTAAAGAAACTGTGGTACATCTACACTAATGGAATATTATGCAGCTGTCAGAGAAGACAAAGTCATGAAACTTACCTGCAAATGGATGGAGATGGAGACTATCATGCTGAGTGAAATTAGTAAGAAGGAAAAGGACAGACACAGAATGACTGCATTCTTTAATAGGATATAAATACATACCAGTGTTCTACTAATTGTGGGAAATGGTAACGCCAGACTAGAACTCAGCACTGAATATACACAAAAAAGACTTACATCATAATCCCTAAATATCTTTAGGGCAAGCCACAGTGTATAAGAGAAGAGAGAGACAGAGACAGAGAGAGATACAGAGACTTACAGAGAGACAGAGAGAGAAGGGGGAAGTGTCTTTTTAGGTGCACGCTAGGATGGGTGGAAGAGAATGTAGGATATTGGTGGTGGGAATGGGGCACTAGTGTAGGGACTGGTGCTAAAACACTGTATGACTGAGACCAAATTGTGAACATCTTTGTAATTATATATCTCACGGTGGTATAGTAAAAAATAAATCACTTGATCACTTGACATCCCGTTATTCGCTGATTTGCTCTTGAGCGGCGCCAGTAACGCTTCCATTTGACCCTATCACATGCTAGTGTAGCCAACGGGCATCTGCTTGCTTCAGGAATACAAAGAGCCTCAAATCATTTGTTCAGGGTCTTGACAAAGAAGTCTGACCATCTTGTAGCTGGGCAGGTTACACGATCTTTGACGTCCCGGGCTAAAATATTTATTTATTGAAATAAAATAAATAAATATTATAAATCATATTTTAAAATCTAGCATTCTATTATTTACAACTTGCTACAAAAGAGTAACAGACAAATGTTAGAATGGACTTTGCATTTTATTTATTAGGTTTTCAAAATTATGAACATATTTGTAATTGTATATCTCACAGTAGTATATTTAAAAAAGAAAGAAAACTTCACAAGGGGGATAAGGAGGATGGGCACAGGAACAATGGTGATAGGAAACAGACAACTCTAGTGAAGAATATGATGCTGAAATGATTTATACAAGTAATTTACATTTGAAAGTATTGTAAAACAAGGTCTCTAAAATTAAATATAATTTGAATTAAAAAATTAAATTAAAAATTTAAATAAAAATTAATTTACACTAAAAATAAATCTAAAAATAATTTTAAATTAAATTTAAAAATTTTAATGAAATTTTTTAAATGTAAATAAATTGCAAAAATTTGAGAAATTTTTAAAATCCAGGGTAGGTCATTTGCCTTGCACATGGCCAACCTGGGTTCAATCCTCAGCATTTCATATAGTCCTCAAGCACTCCAAAAAAAAGTGATTCTAAGTGCAGATCACTTGATCACTTGACATCCCGTTGTTCATCAATTTGCTCTGAGCAGGCGCCAGTAATATTTCTATTTGACCTCATCACGCCAGTGTAGCCCAATGGCATCTGGCCGCTTCAGGAATACGAAAAGCCTCAAACCGTTCGCTCAGCTGCTTGACGAAGAAGTCTGACCATCTTGTAGGTGGGCAGCCATGTTATCTTTGACATCCTGCGGGATCCAGTCAGTAACGGCTCTAGTCCAGCAGTCATCTCCAAATCGCATTACATGTCCATCCCATCTGATTTTCGATGCCTTGGCAAACGAGACAGCCCCTGACTCTGGAACAGCGACGGAGGTCAGAGCTTCAGATACCTTCTTTCACTTGAGTGAGGCGTGATATTCCAAGCATAGCTCTTTCGATTCCTCTTTGGGAGACCCGAATAGCATTCTGATCCTGCTTCGTAGGGGCCCAGGTCTCTGAGACGCATGTTAATGCAGGAGAACAGCATTCCTAAGTGCAGAACCAGGACTAAACTTGAGCACTGCCAGCCCAATTACACAGGAACAAACAAAAATAAAAGAATCTGCTTTTGTGTCCATACATTTTGACCCTCAACCACCAAGAACACCTCCTCATACAAACACACTTTCTTAGTGCTAACACGTAGTCCCAGGATCATGCCATTGCAGCCATCTTCAGCCTTGGTATTGACTGATTATATGTGTTACCGCTTATCTAGCTCATGCCTGTTTATCATTGCCTCAAATGTCTTTAAAAATATCCTATAACACTGAGTAGTAACATGGCAATGCCAACTTAGCTGGCAAGTACAGATGCATGTCTACTGGGGACATGTTAGCACAGGAAAACAGACTTTAGGACTGTGACCCAGAGCTTAAGATAAGTTAAACCACTCAAGTTGTAACATGGAGCTACAAGTATGCAGAAACCAATTTATATTTTAGAATGAAAAAATCAATATATAGGGGGCAAGCAATACCACATGGTCAACTTGGCTTGAATCCCCATTATCTCATAAATTCTACTGAGCCATAACAGTGAACTAACATGTTTCCAAGAAAGGAAGTCAATGCAAACAAACTGCTTTATTCCTAGAAATGAATATCTCCTGAAATGCACAGAATAAGACTAATACATGAGCACCATCAAGAGTGATCCCTGAGTGCAAAGTCAGGAATAATCTGAGTATCACCAAATTTGGTCCCCCAAAAAGATTAACATAAAATTGAAAAATAATGTTATAGGTGATTTTCAAAAATCTAAAGAGCCCCATTGACCATCATTTCATAATAAGGAGTTTATGTTTAATTAGAAAGTCTGAGACTAGGGCTGGAGCGATAGCCCAGCGGGTAGGGCATTTGCCTTGCATGCTGGTCGGCCCAGGCCCTGGTTCCATCCCTGCATCCCATATGGTCCCCAAGCACCGCCAGGAGTGATTCCTGAGTGCAAAAAGTCTGCGACTATTGTAGAGAAAAATGTACTAATAAATTTTAAATTGAAGGTGAGAATCCATCCCAAGCAGAGCACCCAGAGTTTAAATATGTGGGTGCTGGAAAACAAGCTGTGTTAGGGCTTTTTCATGAGTGTGCATGTGTGTAAACATGCATGTCTCCAATTTCAATCTCATTGAATCACTACAGAAGATGTTTCTGAATCTGAATATCAGAAATACTGGTTTAAAATAAGTAATTAGAATCAAATACTCATGTTTCTCTCATAAGTAAGCACCTGAACTTTACTACATTTCTTAATGAGTTGTTATATAGGTAACATCCCTGTTACCTATATAAATTCATTTCTGAGACCTTAAATTTGCTAGCATATCTATATATTTACAAAAACTATCTCTGAGGGAATCTTTAACTTTCTCGTTTCGAAAGCTATAGATGAAAGGATTCAGCATTGGGGTTACAATGGTATTCAACACCGTAAAATTTGTTAATGTTCACTGTACTCCTTTTTGGACGGACATAGAGGAAAATGGAGCTTCCATAGTAAAGTGAAACTACTGTGATGTGTGAAACACAAGTGGAGAAGGCCTTCTGCCGTCCTTGGACAGAGGGAATTCTGAGGACAGTAATGACAATGTAGGTGTAGGACACACTGGTCAGGAAGGAGCCCAAGAGCAACACAGCAGAGGCAATAAAGTCAGCCAGCTCAGCCAATGAGATGTCTGAACAAGCCAACTAAGCACAGGGTCGATCGCAGAAGAAGTGATGGATCCTATTTGGTCCACAAAGATTATAGGTGCAGTTAAGATAGATGGTGCCAACATAGACAAAAATGCACCCGCATAAGATCCTAAAACAAACATTATGCACATCTGTTTGTTCATAATGATAGTATATCTCTAGGGTTGCATATGGCAACATATCTATCAAAGGACATGACAGCCAGGATAAAGAATTCTGTGGACCCTAGAAGAAAGTAGAAGACAGACTGTGAGGCATCCCATGAAGGATATTGCTTTGTGCGAGACAACATGTTGGCTAGCATCTTGGTACCACCGTGGAGGTGATGGCCACCTCAAGAAAAGAAAGATTGGCTACAAAGAAGTACATAGGGGGAGTGAAGACGGTAGTCAACACACACCAGAAGGATGATCATGGAGTTCTACAACCAGAGATATCATGTACATGAGCAGAAATACAGAAAAAATGAGAATTTCTACATTTTCATCATTCTGAAATCCTAGGAGAACAAACTCAGTGACTCTGCTCTCATTTCTCTGATCCATCAAGTCTCACTTGACCTGGAATAACAAAAAGACATTTTGTGATTAACCTTGCATTCTTAACCCTGGACATGTCCTTCATATCAGTGAACTAGCATATGTTTCCAAGAAAGGAAGTCAATGCAAAACATATGGGTTTATTTCAGAGATGAACATCTCCTGAGATGTACTGAATAAGACTACCACAAAACAAGTTACACAACGAGACAATTTGAGACTCTCCTTAGGATAGGAAATAAAACTGCTGGTCAAGTCCCTTAGAAGTCACCATTTGGATAGCCTTACTGAAACAAAATCAGTTCATTCAGAATCTAACACTAAATAGCTATAGATAACACGTCTGACCACAGAATCTAATATTATTGCTTATTAGTCTTTCAGGGTGTCAACAGGATTGCAGTATAATCTAGTTCTGTATTAATGCTTAAGTGTTAGGATATTCTTCTGAAGTAGGCATTATTTTTATGTAACAAAATTATTTTAAGGGCCAGAGCGATAGCCCAGGGGTAGGGCGTTTGTCTTGCACGGGCGGCCTAGCCGCCCAGGTTCAATCCCCAGCATCCCATATGGTCCCCTAGCACCGCCAGGAGTAATTCCTGAGTGCAGTGCCAGAGAAACCTCTCTGAGCATAAAGCTGGGTGTGACCCAACAAAAATTGTTTAATAATAAGTAAGTATCATTACATATCATGTAGTCTCCAAATGCTCATTCTGGACTCACTGGCTCTAAGGCTCATATAAAAAATAAGTTATGATGAAATCAGTTTTGTTTAGTATCTATAAGGTTCCATGGTGAGATTACCAGAGGTCTGACAGAGGAAGGTATGTGAGAAACCATGCCCCAGTTGTCATGGCCATAATTCTATCAGAATTCAATAAGAAAGCAAATGTTCAACAAGCAATGGAGGAAGAAATGGTTGGGAGAGGGTCAGATTTTGTTATTTGTGGGGGGGTTAATACTATAATTCGGAGGGTATAAACACGTTTTGTTCTTAGACTTCAGTCTTATGCAAAGTCAACTTTTTTGCTAATCAAATTTATCCTTCTACAAATCTAATTCATTCTATAACAGTCCAAAATTCACCCTTTTCAAATTAAAGTCACCTTGGGGGATCAATGTAAAGTGGAAAATGCAATATGACTTTTTGTGATCTGAATTACTTATCACTTGGTAGAAAATTACTTGATACATATAAATACATTAATAAATTGATGTACATTATTGCATATAAAGACTACGGTCAATTGGCGGTTGTCGTGGGCTTTAAACCATAAATTACATCCTAAAATTATTTTTATGTAGACTGCACAAATTCCAAATTTGTTAAATATTAATATATATACAGGTATGGGTATAGTAACTAAAGCCAAATCTTTAGGAATGGACTGAAACAGTTATGAGTCACATTAAAGTGTGCACCTTTACTGATCAACCAAACTCGAAAGATGTTATAGATGTGCACTTTAAATAATGATACCACATCAGAATTATCAAACATTGTACAATATAATACTAATCAAATTAATATATGTATACTTACCAAATGACAGTCTAATCAAGTGCTAGTCAGTTTGGATCATTTGACTACAGGAGTAAATGTAAATAAATTCACAAACAAATAACATGATTGTGTTACTTTGCTCTACCATCTTCCAAGGTGAATTCAATTGCGAGAAAAGTTGAGTTTGACTTAGCAAATGGATTAGTTCGATTTGGAAAAATGACATGCATTTGCAAAAGGCTGAAACTGGAGTGTAAAACCGTAGAAAATCAAAAAATGTACTTCAGAAAAGAGACTTAAACTTGCTAAGCCATTATCTGAGTGCCATTAAGTATTGGGAGTGAAACCCAGAAAAACAAGATAGACATTTCATATTTTGCATTGATCACTTGATCACTTGGCTTCCCTGTAGATCATCGATTACTGAGCAGGCAGCAGTAACATCTCAATATGTCCTGTCACATGGAGATAGCTCCAGGCATCTGCCCATTTCAGGAGCATAAAGAGCCTCAAACCATTCCATCAAGTCATGGGAATGAGGTCTATAATTGTTACGGTATTTGGCATATCAAATATGACACGGTAGTTTGCCAGGTTGTGGCGTGCGGGTGGGATAATCTTGTAGTCACCCCAACTCTCGAGCATTATTGATGAGCATTTATTAATTCATATAATTCATATTATATTGAATAATATATATTATTCAATAAATATTTCGCATTACAAGAGATATATAAAAGTTAGAATGAAGAGGTCTAAGAGAGTTGGTTTTAGATGAGCATAGTCTTATTACAATTTTCTTGGCTGTGGTATACAAATAGAGGGGTGAAACTCAGAGAGGTGAATTACCATCTGTTAGTCCCACAGAGAAGTTCAATGTTTGAAATAAGACACTAACTCAAGTCTTCTGAAATAGATTTGCTGTTCTTTCAGATGTGATATACTAATTACATCTTTCATTCATTTCACCACTATATTTCACTCATTTGATGAGGATTGATCACCAACATACATGAATTTCCAATGTGTGAACTAAAAATGACAAGGAAATGAAATCAGTTTGATGTAAGTTGGTGCCTTCTCCAATTTCTTATAATTTAGAATCACACCACACTAATTTTAATTATCAAGACTTCCAACTATTCAATTTGGTGCCAATGTGTGAAGGGTTTTTTAATCAGGTCATTAGTTATCCGAAACAAAAGAAAAATTGGTTGGACTGGCAAACTGCAGAAAAGAAGAAACTAACCAGTCAAGAGAAGACATTTAAAGACCCTTAGATTTGTCAAAAATATTGTGCATATGGAGGCCTTAATATATAGTACTTGCCTCGCATGCAACTAATCCAGTATCAATCTCCAGAACTCCAAGAGTAAGCTATGAGCACTCCCAGGTGTGGTCCCAAAGCCCATAAAAAAAAACAAAAAAAGAGATAAAATTGTTCAAAATGCTGTAAGTGGAATGAGAAAGAGGAAAAAAGTCAATCACATGATCAGGAGAATGGAGAAAGAGAGAACAGAGATGCAGCATGATACAAGCTGTAAAAAGCACTGGAACATCTCTTTACCTTCTGGTACCTGTCTGAATGTAAGTGGATGTTCTCACTCCTTATTCTGACTTGAACACAGCACATGGTTCAGGTGAGAGGCAAAGAGTCACTTTTCACATAGTCTCAGAAGGTTGGGAGTCAAAGCAGTGAAGGATATACCCATGACTCTAGGATAGTCTATTACAGTCTTGTCTGGTAGGGGTAGTCTTGCTCTTTGCATGCTTTTCTGTGTAAGAAAGATCATCAGGTCTATGCAGTTTCTCTGATCACATCTCTAAATCCTTGCAACTTGTAAGAGGATTAAAGCTGAGCTCATCCTGGCTGCTCCCTGGAGGCAGGGATTCAATATTGTCTCATTGGTCTGTAGGAACAAATTATAAAACACAATTAAATAAGAAGTAAAAGTTAACTAAGTTTGGCAGAGTAAAGAGAACAGCTGTCTCATAAAAATGTATTTCCCTACCCCCAATTAAACTAAAGCAACTTCTACAGATTATTTTGTCTCAAAACCTCAGTGTGCTTTATTAACAAAATATGTGTACCTATGTTAGCTCCCACCACTGTGTTAATATGACACAGGTAATATTATTCATACTTATGGATGACAACATATAATCATCATGACATATAAAAATATAAAACTATCAATTTGTGTACTTATTTTAAAAGAAGTTACTAATATTTATTGAGGCTTAATACATTCTGATATTTTAAGTATAAACCCTGGAATCAGAGATTTGTAAGTTTGTTAAGGATGTAAATACACATAGGTCATAACACATATATTAAAAAACAAAAAGTTGTGCATATAAATATTTGTGAATACAAATTAAGACAATTTTATACATTAAAATATTTTATTTATAAGCAAATTATAATGTCTAACTGTATGGCACAGTAACTCAATAAAATAATAAATAAAAATATTTCAATGCTCCCAAAGAATGTTCCATTATAAATAAGTTTCCTTTCTTACAGATTAGAGGACTAATAAAACATGAAGCTTACACAGACAGACAACTACCGCTCAATGGACTGTTGATTTGCGTTGACACAGGCAGCAGCATTCAGATAAAAATTGTAAATAATATTTCAATCTTGCGTGTTTAATGAACTATCCTCAAATTGGTTATTTTTATGTTTCTTCCTTGGTCTCTCAAGATACTGACAGATAATATTTTGGTAGCTCAGCATGATCTTCTGTCATTTACCCTTTTAGGTCTTTATACACTTCTCTCCTTTCTTTCCTCTCCCCTTGGACTTTGTTTCATCCTTCTTCATGTGGCATGGACTATTGTTCAAATTATATTTTGCCATAGAAATTCTGTATTTTTTCTTATCTACCATGCTTATTAGTCAAAGACCTAGTCAAGATCTAAGAGTATTTCCTCTATAAACATGACCAGATTCTCAGCCATTGTTGCCTTTATGCAACCACTGCGCCTTCACCGTATCCTGAACACACTATACGGTACATTTTATATACTAGGTTTCCAGATAAGCTAAATATTTAGCAGACTCTGAAACCAGAGTTTATCCTGCCCTCCATGGATACTACAGTTGGTCTACACAGTATAGAAATATAAGTAAAGTGTAGGGAAACAAAGCAATAAGTCTTTTATGTGACCAGGGTGCAGCTTGTTAACCATCAAAAGCAGACTAATAACACTCTGTCATACAATGGGCGTTCCAGCAAAGAAAATATGGACAAAACAAGAAATGAGAACAAAATCAGTACTTCACCAGTAAATGAAAACGAAAGACAAAAAGGTAATCATAGAAAAGTATAGATCAATTAATGGGCAAAATTAAGTCTGAGTAATTCTTTCATGAGTATAGTTAAAGTACTAAGTAATACAGAAGCCAGGAGAGTGGTGAGAGTAAGTTTTTGTTATTGTTTGTTATTTGAGCCACATCCACAGTGCTCAGGCTGATCCCAGGTGGTGCTTTCAAACTGACTTCCTGCTCTGTGCTCAGTACTCACACCAGGTGGGCTTCAGGGCTGACAATCTGCTCCATGCTCTGGATTTCCTTATGCTCCCATTAGAGCCAAGGATGCTGTGCAGTTCTGGGGTTGTAAGACAGGAGCTTCACTGTGCTGTGCCTGGGATGGAGCCCCCTTCAGTCACTGTGCACAGGGCATGTGCCTTCCCCCCTGCCTGTCTCCTGCCTCCAAATGAGCTTCTTGGGTCGCAGGACCCTGCCACACTCCCCCTGTGCTCAAGGCACCCAACCAAAAGGCTAAGCCGGGCGGGTTCGTGTGCTCTACACGAGCTCAATGAACTTGCTTTTACCACTAGTCTGACACAAATAGACTTGCTTCTTCCTAAGAAGGATCCTACTCAAAGCACCTAGCTGCGCCAAGCCACGCCATCATCGACACTTGGCCAATTCACACACCCACACTCCTGTACCACAGCCCCCAACTCCTGAGTCCTACAGCCCCACACTCCCACCCCATGGCCCCACACTTGGAGTTCCACAGCCTCACACTCAGGTGGTCAGGACGCCCCCTGGTGATCTCAGGGTCAGCACGCCCACAGGCACCTCCTCCGCACCACAAGGTCTCCACAGGTCGGGTCCAGTCAGAGGTGTCGAGCAGGACGCAGGCCGGCCATCTTTCTCGAATTCCCTGCCCCGCACTGCCCCACACCCAGCACCGCACCTGCTCCAGCCACGCGGTTTGTGTGCAAAGGCCAGCGCTCAGGGCAGAGTACGGCGGTGACCAGTCCGAGCAGCAATTCTTCACACGGCTGGAGTGACCACGCCGCACGCCAAAGCGCCTATCACTGACCACAGCCAGGGTGAGGCGGCTGTGCGCCACGCGCCTCCCACCCCAGCGCATGGGTATCCGGTGGAGGGTTACGCAGCGTTTCGTCAGAGAAGAGAAGCGCCGCCCGTTTCCAATTAAACCGACGCTGTGGGCAACGGAAGTCGGGAAGAGAGAGAGTGAAGACCCACAGGCAGCAAGGTCCCAAGGAAGGGAAGTTCCCTTCGGGAACACTAGAGAGTTCTGAGTGGATTCCTGGTAGAGCTGCCATGAGGCCCTGTGGAAGATGTACAGCATGGAGAATTTTGAGGGAGACTCCAGAACTGTATAAACAGGGCATCCTGTCAGCCATCCATGCCCTTTCACTACTGGTCTTCTGCATCCAGACTCTAGTGTGACAACTCTTCTGCTCCTCGGGGAGAAAAAATAATGAATTTACTTGCCAACAGTGTAATACATTAATATTATTCCATTTGGATATATGCCATTTGGGGTGGTAGGGTGTCAGATTTCTTTCCTTTTATCTAATCTTCTTGAACGACCTGGACCATGGGAATTTTACAGGGTGTTGAAAAAAAGCACTTTGCTTGTTCAAGACAACGCTGCAGATTCAGAGGAATCGGGCAGAATCCATAGGCACCTTGAGAGCAGCTTTGCCTGTGGATCTCTCATGCCAGGGATCCTCCCAAGACTGGGCACGTCTGTAGTCAGGTCTCCCTCCCTAGGAGCTACTTGAGGCTTCTATTTCAGAGTTAATACCGCTGAAAACAGGGCAAATCTATGGCACTTAAGTTAGTTCTGAAAAAAGGACACCAGGGGGACATTGAGCTCAGAAAAGATTTTATGACCAGAAGACGATAAAAGAATTTTACAGTTAGTTCATGACCAAAGCTGCCGTACTGATTGGCAATGTTCTTTAGGCTTTCAATGCATTACAGAAGTTTTCTTACAAGTTCTCGCTTTTATAATCTGGGACATTTTGACTTTAATTAGAATTGTTTTCATAACTTATTCTTTGGAGAAGCTAGAGGCAAGATAATGACCTCAGACGTCCCTCAAGTGACCCCCATTTCCCAAAGGTAACCTACATTTTTCTAGATCATTCATCTCCCGAGTCATCATAAACCCACTCTACTGCATTATGGTGATTTCCCCTCTACGCTGTTTCTTAAACCTCTGGAGGTTGCCAGCAAAAGTGGTAGGAGTCTACAAAAGTGCGCCCTGAACGTGTATCAAACCTGAACATGCTCTCTGGATGGAGGACACTTGGAAATCCTTGAACAAACTGAGCAAAAAGCTCCCGTGAGATTTGCTTCAGTGTGTTGTCAGAGATTTCACAATATTCTCTTTCAGTGTGTTTGTTCACTTTTCAAAAATCTTCCTATGTTGTTCAAACACAGGGCAACGCGGTGAGCAGCAGTATCAGATTTGGTGTTGCGTTGTATCCAACAGTAATCATCCCAATGCCTGAGCCATGCCACCAGCATGTAATCCCTGAGTCAGTAATCCCTGAGCCATGCCACCAGCAAATACATGGTATGCCAGCAAACTGGAAGGTATTTTAACAACCGACAAATGCCTATCAAAACAATTTTTATGACGGAAATTCGATTGTGTAACTAAAGCTAATGTTGGCATGTAAAGAAGAAATTCAGGAACTTTGGAAAATTCTGTCTTTCAGTCTCCAGGTGCACTCAGTTGAAAACTGAGGTCTACAAACACACACATATGTTGGTCACAAAAACAAACTCTGAGAGACTGGATTCAACTACCTGCTATAACACTATTTTCATGTGCTTCCAGTGTTTTAAAAAGCAAATAATTGTCTGCTCCAGTACTCATATCAATTAGTCAGTACTGGGCATTACTTCTTGTTTATATTACATCCTCCCTTTTCTGGCATTTACACTTATGAATTTCACAATAGTGCCTCATAGAAGTCAATGAAGTAATACAGCCTGCTGAAAGCTCCCATGTGAGTCTTTGAGAATTGACTGACACAGGCACCACAGAGTCTCTCACACAGAGCCCAACTCTCTCCTTCACCCTACAACTGTTCCCTTTGGTTCTATTTAATTTTGTAATATGAATCTATATTTGGCAGTTGATATATATGGATCCCTATGAAAGAAGGCAGCAACTTCCTCCCCAATCCAGAGGCCTACTCATGGAAAAGTACCATTTTAGGGGCCCAAATAACCCTTTCTTCCTGTATTCCTCCACAACAGAGGGCCCAGAACAAATCTGCTTGCTGACTCCCTCATCTCTAGCAGAGGTCATAAACCCCTGTTTGCTGACTTTGATCTCAGCAGAGGTCAAGGCAAAACCCCTCATGTGTGTGTTTGCTGATTCTCACCCTGGCAGAGGTCATGAGACCCTCACCCACATCCTGTTATCTAGTTACTTGACTTGCAATCCCACACGTATGCCCAGTCACACCAAATATAGAAAGAACTATTAAGTATGGCCCAGGTGGTATGTAATACGGTGACTTATTGGGCAAAGTGATTGGCTGCTCGCAAGCAGACCTTAATGTAATGCTTTAAGTCTATTGGATGGTTATGCGTGGGCTTTCTGTAACGGCAAATCTTTCTATAAAATTTCTGTCTGAAGACTGGCTCTTAGCTACTGACTGCTTGGGTTCACGCCTAAGGAGTCCGAGTATACCACTTATTAATTAAACCTCTCAGAGTTAATTAAACTCTCTCAGATTTATTAAACTCTCTCAGAGTTTTCCCTTGATAGGTAAGTGTAAGTCATTCCGAGGTTTCCTAGACAGTCATCACTCCCATCGGTGACTAAACCCTACACTTTTAGGGAAAAAAAAAACATTCGGGCAGCCCATATTTGAAATGTTGGGCGTGACTGGGCGCCCTGTTGGTATTTTTTATTCTGTTATTTTAATTAAGTACACAGACACAGTCATGATGCACTACTGCCAGGCTCCTACTTCTATGCCAGAGTGTAGGGCTACGCCCACAGGAATGTTATGGGGCTCACTCACTCCCTTCTACTCATTCAGGAAAATGAGGGTGGCAAGTAGCAGACTTAGCAGATTGTTCTCCATCCTCGTTTTTCAAAACAGCAAGAAATCTGAACTCTTGACAAGTTTTTTATCAAAAGGTATTTCTCAAAGACATGAAAATGACAGGAATTTAGGCAAAATGCAGACTGCAATGCCTTAATTTCTTTTGAAAAAAATTACCTCAGCAAGACACAAATGAGGAAGTCTGGACTAGGAAGATAGTGCAGGGCTGAGGGCCACACATGGTGAGCAAACAATGTTGGCACCAGTCCTTCACCTCACCCAGGTCTCCTGAGTTTGGCCTGGAAAGCCCAGAAAGGAAAACAATAAGGTAGTCCTCCCAGACAGTGCTTGGCTGAAATGAAGTGTGCTCCAGCTGTAATTAAAGCAGTCTGTGATCAAATTCTGTTTCCCAGGGACCAAAACTGTCTCTTTGTCTGGAACAAGTGGATTTAAAAAGTATCCTGGTGGCGTAATGCTGTCTAGACCCACAGATTGGGTTAGTTTCCTGGTGGGCACCACCTCACTTAACACATGTCATGTGTGTGCCTTCATCTGTGCACAGCTATACAGGGGGCAATATCTGTGCTTTGCTTGTCCACAGGTATCAGACTCTCGAATTAAATCCAGGTTAGTCAGCATGTAAGGCAAACACCTTACTCACTGTACCACGGCTCCAGCCTCACCACCATAATTTTAAAAGAAAGCTTTGTTTGGTCCAGAGTGATACAGCATAGTGGGTAGCACCGCCTTTGGAAGTTATTGACCTGGGACCTATCCCTGGCACCCCATCTGATCCCTTGAGTACAGCCAGGAGTGATTCCTGAGTGCAGAACCTGGAGTAACCCCAGGCAGATCTGGGTATAGCAAACACAAAGTCAGTGTTTTCTAAACAAATTTTTTTTAAAAACCAAGACTTTAGATATTCCTATCTAAGAACTCAAAGGCATTTCTTGAATACTCAAGTTTATCAGGAGACTAAAAAGATAATCATTTGAAATACTTTGTCTCTCCGTTGTTCATCGATTTGCTCGAAAGCAGGCACCAGTAATGTCTCCATTCATTGGGAATTAGGGTCCATTATTGTTACTTGTTTTTGGCTATTGATACACCATAGTGAGTTTGCCAGGCTCTGCCGTGGCTGTGTATTTATCCCAGGGCCCAGTCGGCTGTCAGGCCAGGAAGCATTCTCATCTCCTTCCTTTTCTCCTCCTCAGTGTATATGGAGTAATTTGTACAGTGACAGGTCTGTCTAGCTGAGTACAGTAAGAGTGACAGTGGGGTTCATGAAATGGCCCTGGATGGGGTTTAAGATTTAGGTTGGGGCTTGGTCTTTGGGGTTAATCTGGTCTATTTCTGTTCTGGCATTGACCATCTGAATTTCTGGAATGTGGCTGGCTTCTACTCTTTGGACGAGGTTTTTTCTTTCTTTGTCTTTTAGTTTTTTTTCTTTTTGTAAACTACCTAGAGCTAAATTCTTCTTGCTGACTTCATTAGCATTTGAAGGACTCTGGTTTTCTAGCCAGTTCTCTTACTAGCTGTCTGAGATAAGGGGAGGAGGGAAAGAATTTCTACCTGAATTTGGTCTACATTTGCTTCATCCTAGAATCCTTTCACTACTGAGTTTTCTTCCCATCCTTCCCATAGTGATAGGTGACGGAGACAAACAAAAGGACGGGTGCCTTCTTTACAGAGACCATTCAGATGCTGCCTGACCAGTGAAGGACTTAGCCTTAGTGGATCAGCGCTTCATGGTGACTTGCGGCTGACCCCAGTCAGCCCTGACTATATGCCCTTCTCGTAATTTGGAGACAGCCAATTCTGACTCTTAACCTTTTGTGGGACCTATGGGTACCACATCGCTGAGCCACAGAATCACACCTGATAGGAGGACTCCATCAGGGTGCTCATGCACACATACACACCTGCCACACAGAGGTTATAACATTTCTCCCCATCCCCTAGAGATATCAGAGGCAGCATACCTTCTTGGCAGATTTTCAGGGGAACTCTTCACTGAAACATTCTGCCTCGGTTGCCAAATGATGTAGGTGGCCCCACGGTGGCTTACGTGAGGCCAGGTAGGTAGGAGAGAGATGGTCACTTTCTCCCCAGCTGCCTTTGCCGCCCAGAACCCACTCAGGACAGGC
>JAJIBD010033820.1:0-64772 GCA_021461705.1 Cryptotis parvus | reverse complement strand
TCTCTACAATTAAAGGACAAAGAACCTCCGGCTCCGGGCACATCTCTTCGACTCCACAGTTCTCCCTGCATTAACATATGTCTCAGAGACCTGGGCCCCTACGAAAGCAGGATGAGAATGCTATTGGGTCTCCCAGAGAGGAATCAAAAGAGCTATGCTTGGAATATCACGTCCTCACTCAAGTGAGTGAAGGAATCCGAAGTTCTGACCCGTCGCTATTCCAGAATCAGGGGCGTTGTCACGTTTGCCAAGGCTTCGAAAATAAGATGGGCTGGACATGTAATGCGATTTGGAGACAACAGCTGGACTAGAGCCGTTACTGGCTGGATTCCACGGGATGTCAAAAGATCACGTGGCCGCCCACCTACAAGATGGTCAGACTTCCTTGTTAAGACCCTGAAGGAACGGTTTGAGGCTCTTCATATTCCTGAATCAACCAGATGCCATTGGGCTACATTGGCGCGTGATAGGGTCCAATGGAAATGTTACTGGCACCCGCTCGAGCAAATCGATGAATAGCGGGATTCAAGTGATCAAGTGATCAAGTGATCCAGCAATTCTCAGGGGTTACTCCTAGCTCTTCATTAAGAATTTACTCCTTGCCATGCTCGGGGATCATACGGGGCGTAGGTGTACTGAACACGGGTCATATCTGAGGTAGATGCGTTACCGACTGTACTATCACTCCAACCCTGATGAAACATTTTTAATCATTCTTTTAGCAAATTATAACAAGCAATATGAAATAAATTATTAAGGGCCTGCTATGGAGGCAAACTCTCTCCTTTTCCCCTTCTTTTTGGGTAGGACTCTTCTCTGGTGAGATCCTCTCTCTTTGGTGGGAGACTTGGGCTCTCTTGTATGGTCTAAGTCCTGACCAGAGCTAGAGTTCTTTCATTATATTTGGATTACAGTGATAGAAGTTTTGTACTATTAAAAGCCTTATTGGGCCTGCGCCGGACTCGTGAGTTTTTCATCCATTCCCCGGCGGCCTCGGGGGTAAAAGAAAACATCTCTCCTGATACTGTGGGGGGACCCCGGAGGCTCCCGACATGTATCCTTACACAGGTGAATATTCTTTCCCAGTCTGTGGACTATCACTTCATCTTGGTCACCATTTCTTTGGAAGTGCAGAAGTTTTTCAGTTTTATATAATCCCTTATGTTTATCTTTGCTTCCATTCGCTTTCTCAGTGGTGTTTATTCTTTGAAGATGTCATTAGATTCGATGTTGTAGAATTGTTTTCCTGTGTTTTTCTTTGATGTACCTTATAGATTCTGGTCTGATCCATTTTGATCTGACTTTTGTGCATGGGGTTAGAAAATGTCTAAGATTTTTTTTAAACACTTATCTGCCTTCTTTTCCTAGCACCATTTGTTGAAGAGGATTTCTTTGCTCTACTTAATATTTTTGCTCCGTTTTTTGAAGATTAAGTGATCGTATATTTGAAAGTGTATTTTAAGTTATTCAGTTCTATTCCATAGGTCACATGTCTGTCTCTATGACTGCTTTGTAGTAGAGTTTGGAATTGGAGAAAGTGATACCTCCTATCTTCTTTTTCCCAAGGTTTGCTTTAGTTACTCCTGGGGGATTATTATTCCCTCTCATCAGAACTCCACCCAGCAGATGAGCCTATCATGGCCCAGCTCTCATGGTTCATCAATATATGCTGGATTTAGAGGTGACTACAAGAGTATGCCACCCACACGGCAGAGCCTGGCAAGCTACCCGTGTCATATCTGATATGCCAAATACCAGTAATAATTAAAGACCTCATTCCCATGACCTGATGGAATGGTTTGGGGCTCTTAATGTTCTTGGAGCAAGCAGATGCCCTTGGGCTCTACTAGCATGAGACAGGATATATGGAGAGGTTACTGGTGCCGCTCGAGTAAATCGGTGACAAGCGGGAAGACAATGATACAGTGATATGGAGGCAAGCTTAAGAGGTGGTGAGGAAAGTTAGAGATTATGGTGGTGGAAAGGTGCAATGGTGGTGGGATTTGTGCTGGTACTGAATGTCTATAACAAATCATTATGAACAACTTTGTAAACAACAGTGTTTATATAGGTGTAACAGGAAAACAAAATTTAAAAAAACTATTCATTTGATCACTTAACATCCGTTATTCATCAATTTGCTCAAGTGGGTGCCAGTAACGTTTCCATTTTGACCTATCACGTGCCAGTATAGCTTAATGGCATCTGCTTGCTTCAGGAATCCGAAGAGCCTCAACTGTGCGTTCAGTGTCTTGATGAAGTAGTCTGGCCATCTCGTGGGTGGGCGACCCACGTGATCTTTTGGCATCCCATGGGATCCAGTGGGACTGCTCTAGTCTAGCGGTCAACTCCAAATCGCATTACATGTCCAGCCCATCTGATTTTCGGCGCCTTGGTAAATGAGACAGAGTCCCTGACTCTGGATCGTTGATTGAGTTGGAACTCAGATTCCTTCTCTTTTTTTTAAATTTCTCTCACTTGAGTGAAGCATGATATTCCAAGCATAGCTCTTTTGATTCCCTCTTTTGGAGACCCAAATAGCGTTCTCATCCTGCTTTCGTGGGGCCCAGATCTCTGAGGCGTATGTTAATGCAGAGAATGGTGGAATAGAAGAGATGTGGCAGGAGCCAGAGGTTCTTTGTCCTTTAACCTATTTCTTCGATGCTCTTGAAGGTGTTCCATGCTACTCTCTTCCTCCCTGCGCAGCTTGGGTTTTAGGTTGTTCATCATGTTGAGTTCTCAACCTAGATACACATAATTGCTGCATTCAGAGATGTCTGTTCCATTGAGAGTCAATGGGGGCCTCTGGAACTAGTTCATTTTTTTCATGAACATTGTTTTGTTGAGATTCAGCTATAGACCTATCTTTCCACATTCTCAGTAGAAGTCAGCCAGCATTTGTGCCTCTTGGCTAATGTTTGGTGTTATTAGAACAGTGTCATCAGCGAAGCGGAGGGTGGTGTAGTTGCCAACTGTCTATCTTCACTCCCATTCCTTCCCATTCTAATTGTCACATGATGTTCTTGAGGGTGGTGCTGAAGAGTTTTGGTGAAATGGTATCACCCTGCGAACCCCTCTTTTGACATCATTGATCATTTCCTTGTAGAATGGTGAGATCCTGGTGGTGAATTCATAATATGGTTCATGAAGGATATTGATGTATTGGGTTTGAGCACCCTGTTTGGCTAGGGCTTTGATGACTGCTTCACTCTCAACATAATCAAAGGCTTTCTTTAAATCAATGATGGTGAGACAGAGCAACATCTTGAACTCCTACAAACCTCAATGAGCTTGGTTACCATTTGGATCACGGTCGATTTTTGCTGAATCCTTTTCGAAGCCAGCTTCTGGACTAATAAAACTATTAGTCAGAAAAACAAAGTGGCATGTCCCTATCGCAATAGAAAATCTGGTGGTTCAAAAATTATTTTCATTAGCCCCTGTACATTAAAATTATCAATTATGGGGTGTCTATCAGGTGATAGACAAACTTGCCTACACAAATGACCTTAACTCCATCTCTAGTAATATATATAGTCACTCAAGCACCTCTAGGAGCAATCCCTGAGCTGAGAGTCAGGGAGTAAACCCTAAGCACTCTTAAGTTTGGCCCAAAACCAAAACCAGAAAGTATATTGTGGTTCAAATTATAAATTCGGTTGGTAAAAGTAAATAAATTGTTATAAATAAATTGTTCCATATATTTACCACCTTGATATTAATGATAATCCTCCTCCAAACAAGTGAACTTTCCAGCTTCTAGTCACAATTTTTACACAAATTACAGTTGTTCAAAATCCTATATTTAGGTTCAATTGGAAATTGCATTTATGATCCACAGAGACATAGGGAAAATTATGTTTATGATTTAGGTCAGCTTGACTCAGTTGCCAGACTACTTTGGTACCTGTAAGAAGTCTGGTCACCAATAACTAAATCATAGGGAATCTTAACATTCAAGCTTTCCCTTGAAGAGTGTCTCTAATTAGTCAAGAATCGTTTGTGGAACCCTAACTATAAATTTAGCCATCATGTGGTACTTTACAAGAACTCTTTTTTTGGTGAATTTTGAGTTTTTTGGTTTGCTCTTTTGGGGGTCACAGGCCACAAGCTCAGGGATCATTCCTGGAGATGGTCAGGGGACCATATGGGATACTGAGGACTGACTCTCACTCACATGCAAGGCAAGAATATTATCTGCTCTTTATCTCTCAGGCCCACATACACTTTTGAAATATATCTCAAGCAAGAAATAACAACTGTTACAGTCCAGCTGCTTAAACACGCATTACCTATTAGTAAGAATTTGCTTCTGTAGAAGAGGGACACAGAATTTCTCTCATATGTGAGATATAAGCAGAGTAGAAGAATAACAAATGTCCAAAAGAGAGTATTTTTTTCAGCAAAAAACTTACAAAGGGGGTTGGGCCCAGGAACAATGGTGATGGAAAACAGACAACTCTAGATAGAAATCTGGATAGAACTGAATATCCTGAAACACACTTTCAAATATATGATCCCTTAATCTTCGATAAAGGAGCAAAAAATATTAAGTGGAGCAAAGAGAGCCTCTTCAATAAATGGTACTGGAAAAACTGGGCAGCTACATGTAAAAAAAAATTATCTTAGGCCTCCTTCTATTGCCATGCACAAAAATCAGATTAAAATGGATTAAAGATTCCAACATCAGACATGATTCTATAAAATATACCAAAAGAAAACATAGGGAAAATGCTCTATGACATCAAAGCTAAAGGCATCTTCAAAGATAAAACATCACTGACAAAGCAAATGGAAGCAAAGGGTAAACAAATGGGATTATATAAAACTGAAAAGCTTCATCTCAGAAGAAACAGTGAGAAACATACAGAGACAGCCCACAGACTGGGAAGGAATATTCACCCAAAACCCATCTGATAAGGTGTTAATATCCATGATATATCAGATACTGGTAGAACTTTACAAGTAGAAAACAGCCAACCCCATCAAAAAAATGGGGAGAAGAAATGAACAGAAACTTCCAAAAAATTCGGATGGCCAAAAGTATATGAAAAAGTGCTCTTCATTATTAATCATCAGGGAGATGTAAATCAAAACAACAATGAGGTATCATCTCCCACCACTGAGACTGGCACACATTCAAAAGAACACATCCTGGCATGGATGCAGGGAAAAAAGGGACTCATCCACTGTTGGTGCAAGTGCTGATTGGTTCAGCCCTTTTGGAAAACAATATGGACATTCCTCCAAACTTTAGATATTGAGCTCCCATTTGACCCAGTCATATCACTCCTGGGAACATACCCTGCAGACCCAAAATCACATAGCTTAGAAACACTATCTGCATTTCTATATTTATCACAGTTCTATTCACAATAGCCAGAATCTGGAAACAACCTAAGTGCCCGAGAACAGAAGACTGGCTAAAGAAACTGTGGTACATCTACACAATGGAATATTATGCAGCTGTCAGAGGAGACAAAGTCATGAAACTTACCTGCAAATGGATGGAGATGGAGACTATCATGCTGAGTGAAATTAGTAAGAAGGAAAAGGACAGACACAGAATGACTGCATTCTTTAATAGGATATAAATACATACCAGTGTTCTACTAATTGTGGGAAATGGTAACGCCAGACTAGAACTCAGCACTGAATATACACAAAAAGACTTACATCATAATCCCTAAATATCTTTAGGGCAAGCCACAGTGTATAAGAGAAGAGAGAGACAGAGACAGAGAGAGATACAGAGACTTACAGAGACAGAGAGAGGAGGGGAAGTGTCTGCTTTAGAGCATGCTAGGATGGGTGGAAGAGAATGTAGGGATATTGGTGGTGGGAATGGGGGCACTAGTGTAGGGACTGGTGCTAAAACACTGTATGACTGAGACCAAATTGTGAACATCTTTGTAATTATATATCTCACGGTGGTATAGTAAAAAAATAAATCACTTGATCACTTGGCATCCCGTTATTCGTTGATTTGCTCGAGCGGGCGCCAGTAACGTTTCCATTTGACCCTATCACATGCCAGTGTAGCCCACGGGCATCTGCTTGCTTCAGGAATACAAAGAGCCTCAAATCATTTGTTCAGGGGTCTTGACAAAGAAGTCTGACCATCTTGTAGCTGGGCGGCCACATGATCTTTTGGCGTCCCGTCAAAAATATTTATTTATTGAAATAAAATAAATAAATATTATAAATCATATTTTAAAATCAGCATTCCCATTATTTACAACTTGCTACAAAGAGTAACAGACAAATGTTAGAATGGACTTTTCATTTTATTTATTAGGTTTTCAAAATTATGAACATATTTGTAATTGTATATCTCACAGTAGTATATTTAAAAAAAAGAAAGAAAACTTACAAGGGGATAAGGAGGGATGGGCACAGGAACAATGGTGATAGGGAAACAGACAACTCTAGTGAAGAATATGATGCTGAAATGATTTATACAAGTAATTCTACATTTGAAAGTATTGTAAAACAAGGTCTCTAAAATTAAATATAATTTGAATTTAAAAATTAAATTAAAAAATTTAAATAAAAATTAATTTACACTAAAAATAAATTTAAAAATAATTTTAAATTAAATTTAAAAAATTTTAATGAAATTTTTTTTAAATGTAAATAAATTGCAAAAAATTTGAAAAATTTTTTAAAATCCAGGGGTAGGTCATTTGCCTTGCACATGGCCAACCTGGGTTCAATCCTCAGCATTTCATATAGTCCCTCAAGCACTCCAAAAAAGTGATTCCTAAGGTGCAGATCACTTGATCACTTGACATCCCGTTGTTCATCAATTTGCTTGAGCAGGCGCCAGTAACATTTCTATTTGACCCTATCACGTGCCAGTGTAGCCCAATGGCATCTGGCCGCTTCAGGAATACGAAAAGCCTCAAACCGTTCGTTCAGCGTCTTGGCGAAGAAGTCTGACCATCTTGTAGGTGGGCAGCCATGTTATCTTTTGACATCCTGCGGGATCCAGTCAGTAACGGCTCTAGTCCAGCAGTCATCTCCAAATCGCATTACATGTCCATCCCATCTGATTTTCGATGCCTTGGCAAAGCGAGACAGCGTCCCCTGACTCTGGAACAGCGGACGGAGGTCAGAGCTTCAGATACCTTCTTTCACTTGAGTGAGGCGTGATATTCCAAGCATAGCTCTTTCGATTCCTCTTTGGGAGACCCGAATAGCATTCTGATCCTGCTTTCGTAGGGCCCAGGTCTCTGAGGCGTATGTTAATGCAGGGAGAACAGCATTCCTAAGTGCAGAACCAGGACTAAACTTGAGCACTGCCAGTTGTGGCCCACACAGGAACAAACAAAAATAAAAGAATCTGCTTTTTGTGTCCATACATTTTGACCCTCAACCACCAAGAACACCTCCTCATACAAACACACTTTCTTAGTGCTAACACGTATACCCAGGGATCATGCCATTGCAGCCATTCTTCAGCCTTGGTATTGACTGATTATATGTGTTTACCGCTATTCAAGTTCATGCCTGTTTTATCATTGCCTCAAATGTCTTTAAAAAATATCCCATAACACTGAGTAGTAACATGGCAATGCCAACTTAGCCATGTACAGATGCATGTCTACTGGGGACATGTTAGCGCACAGGAAAACAGACTTTAGGACTGTGACCCAGAGCTTAAGATAAGTTAAACCACTCAAGTTGTAACATGGAGCTACAAGTATGCAGAAACCAATTTATATTTTAAATGAAAAAATCAATATATAGGGGGCAAGCAATACCACATGGTCAACTTGGGTTTAATCCCCATTATCTCATAAATTCTACTGAGCCATAACAGTGAACTAACATGTTTCCAAGAAAGGAAGTCAATGCAAACAAACTGCTTTATTCCTAGAAATGAATATCTCCTGAAATGCACAGAATAAGACTAATACATGAGCACCATCAGAGTGATCCCTGAGTGCAAAAGTCAGGAATAATCTGAGTATCACCAAATTTGGTCCCCCAAAAAAGATTAACATAAAATTGAAAAATAATGTTATAGGTGATTTTCAAAAATCTAAAGAGCCCCATTGACCATCATTTCATAATAAGGGAGTTTATGTTTAATTAAAAGTCTGTGACTAGGGGGCGGAGCGATAGCCCAGCGGGTAGGGCATTTGCCTTGCACTGCGTCGGCCCATGCCGGCCCAGGTTCGATCCCGGCATCCCATATGGTCCCCCAAGCACCGCCAGGGAGTGATTCCTGAGTGCAAAAAGTCTGTGACTATTGTAGAGAAAAATGTACTAATAAATTTTAAATTAAAGGTGAGAATCTATCCCAAGCAGAGCACCCAGAGTTTAAATATGTGGGCTGTGCTGGAAAACAAGCTGTGTAAGGGCTTTTTCATGAGTGTGCATGTGTGTAAACATGCATGTCTCCAATTTCAATCTCATTGAATCACTACAGAAGATGTTTCTGAATCTGAATATCAGAAATACTGGTTTAAAATAAGTAATTAGAATCAAATACTCATGTTTCTCTCATAAGTAAGCACCTGAACTTTTACTACATTTCTTACAATGAGTTGTTATATAGGTAACATCCCTGTTACCTATATAAATTCATTTCTGAGACCTTAAATTTGCTAGCATATCTATATATTTACAAAATCCATCTCTGAGGGAATCTTTAACTTTCTCATTTCGAAAGCTATAGATGAAAGGATTCAGCATTGGGGTTACAATGGTATTCAACACCGTGGCAAATTTGTTAATGTTCACTGCACTCCCCTTTTTTGGACGGACATAGAGGAAAATGGAGCTTCCATAGTAAAGTGAAACCACTGTGATGTGTGAAACACAAGTGGAGAAGGCCTTCTGCCGTCCTTGGACAGAGGGAATTCTGAGGACAGTAATGACAATGTAGGTGTAGGACACACTGGTCAGGAGCAAAGGAGCCCAAGAGCAACACAGCAGAGGCAATAAAGTCAGCCAGCTCAGCCAATGAGATGTCTGAACAAGCCAACTAAGTACAGGGGCTCTATCGCAGAAGAAGTGATGGATCCTATTTGGTCCACAAAAGATTATAGGTGCAGTTAAGATAGATGGTGCCAACATAGACAAAAATGCACCCGCATAAGATCCTAAAACAAACATTATGCACATCTGTTTGTTCATAATGATAGTATATCTCAGGGGGTTGCATATGGCAACATATCTATCAAAGGACATGACAGCCAGGATAAAGAATTCTGTGGACCCTAGAAGAAAGTAGAAGACAGACTGTGTGAGGCATCCCATGAAGGATATTGCTTTGGTGCGAGACAACATGTTGGCTAGCATCTTTGCTCCACCGTGGAGGTGATGGCCACCTCAAGAAAAAGAAAGATTGGCTACAAAGAAGTACATAGGGGAGTGAAGACGGTAGTCAACACACACCAGAAGGATGATCATGGAGTTCCCAACCAGAGATATCATGTACATGAGCAGAAATACAGAAAAAATGAGAATTTCTACATTTTCATCATTCTGAAATCCCTAGGAGAACAAACTCAGTGACTCTGCTCTCATTTCTCTGATCCATCAAGTCTCACTTGACCTGGAATAACAAAAGACATTTTGTGATTAATCCTTGCATTCTAACCCTGGACATGTCCTTCATATCAGTGAACTAGCATATGTTTCCAAGAAAGGAAGTCAATGCAAACATATGGGTTTATTTCAGAAATGAACATCTCCTGAGATGCACTGAATAAGACTACCACAAAACAAGTTACACAATGAGACAATTTGAGACTCTCCTTAGGATAGGAAATAAAACTGCTAATTCAAGTCCCTTAGAAGTCACCATTTGGATAGCCTTACTGAATAAAATCAGTTCATTCAGAATCTAACACTAAATAGCGCCCAATAGATAACACGTCTGACTACAGAATCTAATATTAGTTTATTAGTCTTTCAGGGTGTCAACAGGATTGCAGTATAATCTAGTTCTGTATTAATGCTTAAGTGCTAGGATATTCTTCTGAAGTAGGCATTATTTTTTATGTAACAAAATTATTTAAGGGGCCAGAGCGATAGCCCAGCGGGTAGGGCGTTTGCCTTGCACGTGGCCGGCCTGTGCCGGCCCAGGTTCAATCCCCAGCATCCCATATGGTCCCCCCAAGCACCGCCAGGAGTAATTCCTGAGTGCAGAGCCAGGAGAAACCTCTGAGCATTGCCGGGTGTGACCCAACAAAAATTGTTTAATAATAAGTAAGTATCATTACATATCAGGTATTCTCCAAATGCTCATTCTGACTCACTGGCTCTAAGCTCATATTAAAAAATAAGTTATTATGAAATCAGTTTTGTTTAGTATCTATAAGGTTCCATGGTGAGATTACCAGAGGTCTGACATGAGTGAAGGTAAGGAGAAACCATGACTTCAGTTGTCATGGCCATAATTCTATCAGAATTCAATAAGAAAGCAAATGTTCAACAAGCAATGGAGGAAGAAATGGTTGGGGAGAGGGTCAGATTTTTGTTATTTGTGGGGGTTAATACTATAATTTGTGGGCCATAAATACGTTTTGTTCTTAGACTTCAGTCTTATGCAAAGTCAACTTTTTTTGCTAATCAAATTTATCCTTCTACAAATCTAATTCATTCTATAACAAATAAAATTCACCCTTTTTCAAATTAAAAGTCACCTTGGGGATCAATGTAAAGTGGAAAATGCAATATGACTTTTTTGTGATCTGAATTACTTATCACTTGGTAGAAAATTACTTGATACATATAAATACATTAATAAATTGATGTACATTATTGCATATAAAGACTGCTGTCAATTGGCAGGTTGTCGTGGCTTTAAACCATAAATTACATCCTAAAATTATTTTTATGTAGACTGCACAAATTCCAAATTTGTTAAATATTAATATATATACAGGACATGTATATGTAACTAAAGCCAAATCTTTAGGAATGGACTGAAACAGTTATGAGTAATATTAAAGTGTGCACCTTTACTGATCAACCAAACTCGAAAGATGTTAAAGATGTGCACTTTAAATAATGATACTACATCAGAATTATCAAACATTGTACAATATATTACCAATCAAATTAATATATGTATACTTACCAAATGACAGTCTAATCAGAGTGCTAGTCAGTTTGGATCATTTGACCACAGGAGTAAATGTAAATAAATTCACAAACAAATAACATGATTGTGTTACTTTGCTCTACCATCTTCCAAGGTGAATTCAATTGCAAGAAAAGTTGAGTTTGATTTTGCAAATGGATTAGTTCGATTTTGCAAAAAAATGACATGCATTTGCAAAAGGCTGAAACTGGAGTGCAAAACCGTAGAAAATCAAAAATGTACTTCAGAAAAGAGACTTAAACTTACTAAGCCATTATCTGAGTGCCCATTAAGTATTGGGAGTGAAACCCAGAAAAACAAGATAGACATTTCATATTTTGCATTGATCACTTGATCACTTGACTTCCTGTAGATCATCGATTACTCGAGCAGGCAGCAGTAACATCTCAATATGTCCTGTCACATGCGAGATAGCTCCAGGGCATCTGCCCATTTCAGGAGCATAAAGAGCCTCAAACCATTCCATCAAGTCATGGGAATGAGGTCTATAATTGTTACTGGTATTTGGCATATCAAATATGACACGGGTAGCTTGCCAGGCTGTGCCGTGCGGGTGGGATAATCTTGTAGTCACCTCAAATCTCGAGCATTTATTGATGAGCATTTATTAATTCATATAATTCATATTATATATGAATAATATATATTATTCAATAAATATTTCGCATTACAAGAGATATATAAAAGTTAGAATGAAGAGGTCTAAGAGAGGTTTTTAGATGAGCATAGTCTTATTACAATTTTCTTGGCTGTTATATACAAATAGAAGGGTGAAACTCAGAGAGGTGAATTACCATCTGTTAGTCCCACAGAGAAGTTCAATGTTTGAAATAAGACAATAACCCAAGTCTTCTGAAATAGATTTGCTGTTCTTTCAGATGTGATATATTAATTACATCTTTCATTCATTTCATCACTATATTTCACTATTTGATGAGGATTGGATCACCAACATACATGAATTTCCAATGTGTGCAATTAAAAATGACAAGGAAATGAAATCAGTTTGGATGCAAGTTGGTGTCTTCTCCAATTTCTTATAATTTAGAATCACACCACACTAATTTTAATTATCAAGACTTCCAACTATTCAATTTGGTGCCAATGTGTGAAGGGTTTTTTAATCAGGTCATTTATTATCCTAAACAAAAGAAAAAATTGGTTGGACTGGCAAACTGCAGAAAAGAAGAAACTAACCAGTCAAGAGAAGACATTTAAAGACCCTTAGATTTATCTAAAATATTGTGCATATGGAGGCCTTAATATATAGTACTTGCCTCGCATGCAACTAATCCAGTATCAATCTCCAGAACTCCAAGAGTAAGCTATGAGCACTCCCAGGTGTGGCCCCAAACCCATAAAAAACAAACAAAAAAAAGAGATAAAATTGTTCAAAATGCTGTAAGTGGAATGAGAAAGAGGAAAAGTCAATCACATGATCAGGAGAATGAGAAACAGAGAACAGAGATGCAGCAATGATACAAGCTGTAAAAGCACTGGAACATCTCTTTTTACCTTCTGGCACCTGTCTGAATGTAAGTGGATGTTCCCACTCCTTTATTCTGACTTGAACACAGCAGCATGGTTCAGGTGAGAGGCAGTTAGAGTCACTTTTTCACATAGTCTCAGAAGGTTGGGAGTCAAAGCAGTGAAGGATATACCCATGACTCTAGGATAGTCTATTACAGTCTTGTCTGGTAAGGGCAAGTCTTGCTCTTGCTGCTTTCTTTGTAAGAAAGATCATCAGGTCTATGCAGTTTCTCTGATCACATCTCTAAATCCTTGCAACTTGTAAGAGGATTAAAGCTGAGCTCATCCTGGCTGCTCCCCTTGAGGCAGGGATTCAATATTGTCTCATTGGTCTGTAGGGAATAAATTACAAAAAAAAACACAATTAAACAAGAAGTAAAAGTTAACTAAGTTTGGCAGAGTAAAAGAGAACAGCGTTCATAAAAAAATGTATCTCCCTACCCCCAATTAAACTAAAAGCAACTTCTACAGATGTATTTTGGTTCAAAACCAATCAGTGTGCTTTATTAACAAAATATGTGTACCTATGTTAGCTCCCACCATTGTGTTAATATGACACAGGTAATATTATTCATACTTAAGGCATTTATAACATATTATCAATATGACATATAAAATATAAAAACTATCAATTTGTGTAATTATTTTAAAAGAAGTTACTAATATTTATTGAGGCTTAATACATTCTGATATTTTAAGTATAAACCCTGGAATCAGAGATTTGTAAGTTTGTTAAGGATGTAAATACACATATATCATAACACATATATTAAAAACAAAAAGTTGTGCATATAAATATTTGTGAATACAAATTCAAGACACTTTTTTATACATTAAAATATTTTATTTATAAGCAAATTTCATAATTTCTAACTGTATGGCACAGTAACTCAATAAAATAATAAATAAAAATATTTCAATGCTCCCAAAGAATGCTCCATTATAAACAAGTTTCCTTTCTTACAGATTAGAGGACTAATAAAAACAGAAGCTTACACAGACAGACAACCACCGTTCAATGGACTGTTGATTTGCTTTCACACAGGCAGCAGCATTCAGATAAAAAATTCAGAATAATATTTCAATCTTGGGTGTTTAATGAACTATCCTCAAATTACATTTTTATGTTTCTTCCTTGGTCTCTAAGATATTGACAGATAACATTTTGGTAGCCTTGCATGATCTTCTGTCATTTACCCTTTTAGGTCTTTATACACTTCTCTCCTTTCCTCCCTTTGGACTTTGTTTCATCCTTCATGTGGCATGGACTATTGTTCAAATTATATTTGCCACAGTGAAATTCTGTATTTTTCTTATCTACCATGCTTATTAGTCAAAGACCTAGTCAAGATCTAAGAGTATTTCCTCTATAAACATGACCAGATTCTCAGCCATTGTTGCCTTTATGCAAATCCACTGCGCCTTCACTGTATCCTGAACACACTATACGGTACATTTTGTACAATCAGTTTCCCCAGATAAGCTAAATATTTAGCAGACTCTGAAACCAGAGTTTATCCTGCCCTCTCCATGGATACTACAGTTGGTCTACACAGTATAGAATATAAGTAAAGTGGAGGGAAACAAAGCAATAAGTCTTTTATGTGACCAGGGTGAAGTTGTTAACCATCAAAAGCAGACTAATAACACTCTGTCATACCAATGGCAACTACAAAGAAAATATGGACAAAACAAGAAATGAGAACAAAATCAGTACCCTCCACCAGTGTAAATGAAAAATGAAAGACAAAAAGGTAATCATAGAAAAGAGATCAATTAATGGCAAAATTAAGTCTGAGTAATTCTTTTATGAGTATATAGTTAAAGTACTCAAGTAATACAGAAGCCAGGAGAGTGGCAGAGTAAGTTTTTGTTATTGTTTGGTATTTGAGCCACACTCCACAGTGCTCAGGTTGATCCCAGGTGGTGCTTCAAACTGACTCCTGCTCTGTGCTCAGGACTCACACCAGGTGGGGCTCAGGGTTGACACCCGGCTCCATGCTCTGGATTTCCTATGCTCCCATTAGAGCCAAGGATGCTGTGCAGTTCTGGGGTTGGAAGACAGGAGCCACTGTGCTGTGCCTGGATGGAGCCCCCAGTCACTGTGCACAGGGCATGTGCCTTCCCCCCTGCCTGTCTCTGCCTCCAAATGAGCTTCTTGGGTTCGTGCAGGACCCTGCCACACTCCCCTGTGCTCAAGGCACCCAACCAAAAGGCTAAGCCGGGCGGGTCTGTGAGGGCTCTGCGAGCTCAACAGAACTTGCTTTACCACTAGTCTGACACAACAGACTTGCTTCTTCCCAAGAAGGATCCTACTCAGCACCTAGCGTCATGCCAAGCCACGCCACTACCGACACTCCCACACCACACACCCACACTCCTGTACCACAGCCCCCAACTCCTGAGTCCCACAGCCCCACACTCCCACCCCATGGCCCCACACTTCTGAGTTCCACAGCCTCACACTCAGGTGGTCAGGACGCCCCTGACAGATCTCAGGGTCAGCACGGCCCACAGGGCACCCTCCGCACCACAAGGTCTCCACAGGTCGGGTCCAGTCAGAGGTGTCGAGCAGGGCGAGGCCGGCCCCATCTTTCTCGACCCCCTGCCCCGCACCGTCCCACACCCAGCACCGCACCTGCTCCACACGCGTGGCTTGTGTGCAAAGGCCAGCTCAGGGCAGAGCACGGCGGTGACCAGTCCGAGCAGCAATTCCCTTCACACGGCTGAGTGACCACGCCGCGCGCATAAGCGCCTATCACTGACCACAGCCAGGGGTGAGGCGGCCGCGCATGCGCCCCCCACCCCAGCGCATGGGTATCCGGTGGAGTGTTACGCAGCGTTTCGTCAGAGAAGAGAAGCGCCGCCCGCCCAATTAAACCGGACGCTGTGGGCAACGGAAGTCGGGAAGAGAGAGAGTGAAGACCCACAGGCAGCAAGGTCCCAAGGAAGGGGAAGTTCCCTTTCGGAACACGAGGAGCCCTGAGTGATTCCTAGAGCTGCCATGAGGCCCTGTGGAAGATGTACAGCATGGAGAATTTGAGGGGAGGATCGAGAACTGGATAAACAGGGCATCCTGTCAGCCATCCATGCCTCACTCACTGGTCTTCTGCATCCAGACTCTAGTGTGACAACTCTTCCGGTTCTCTGCTAGAAAAAAAAATAATGAATTTACTTGCCAACAGTGTATTGCATTAATATTATTCCATTTGGATATATGCCATTTGGGGTGGGAGGGTGTCGGATTTCTTTCCTTTTGTCTAAGCCTCTTGAACGACCTGGACCATGGGAATTTTACAGGGTGTTGAAAAAGCACTCGGGCTTGTTCTCAAGACAACGCTGCAGATTCAGAGGAGAATCGGGCAGAATCCATAGGCACCTGAGAGCAGCGTGGCTCAGGATCTCTCATGCCAGGGATCCTCCCAAGACTGGGCAATGTCTGGAGTCAGGTCTCCCTCCCTAGGAGCACTGAGGCTTCTATTTCAGAGTTGGTCACCGCTGAAAACAGGCAAATCTATGGCACTTAAGATGCAGTTCTGAAAAAGGACACCAGGGGGACATTGAGCTCAGAAAAGATTTATGACTAGAAGACGATAAAAGAATTTTTTACAGCTAGTTCATGACCAAAGCGTCGGTAATGATTGGCAATGTTCTTTTAGGCTTTCAATGCATTGCTGGTGGAAGTTGCCTTACAAGTTCTCGCTTTTATAATCTGGGACATTTTGACTTTTAATTAGAATTGTTTTCATAACTTATTCTTTGGAGAAGCTAGAGGCAAGATAATGACCTCAGACGTCCCCTGGCGACCCCCCCCCCATTTCCCAGCTAGTAACCTACATTTTTCTAGATCATTCATCCCCCGAGTCATCATAAACCCACTCTACTGCATTATGGTGATTTCCCTCTACGTTGTTTCTTAAACCTCTGAGGTTGCCAGCAAAAGGGTAGAGTCTACAAAAAGTGCGTCCAACCGTGGATCGAACCTGAACATGCTCTCTGGATGGAGGGAATACTTGGAAACTTGAACAAACTGAGCAAAAGCTCTGAGATTTGCTTCAGTGTGTTGTCAGAGATTTTACAATATTCTCTTTCAGTGTGTTTGTTCACTTTTTAAAAAATCTTCCTCTATGTTGTTCAAACACAGGGCAATGCGGTGAGCAGTATCAGATTTGCCAGGGCGTTGTATCCAACAGTAATCATCCCAATGCCTGAGCCATGCCACCAGCATGTAATCCCTGAGTCAGTAATCCCTGAGCCATGCCACCAGCAAATACATGGTATGCTAGCAAACTGAAGGTATTTACCAACTGACAATGCCTATCAAAATAATTTTTATGACGGGAAATTCGATTGTGTAACTAAAGCTAATGTTGGCATGTAAAAGAAGAAATTCAGGAACTTTGGGAAAATTCTGTCTTTCAGTCTCCAGGTGCACTCAGTTGAAAACTGAGGTCTACAAACACACACATATGTTGGTCACAAACAACCCTGAGAGACTGATTCAACTACCTGGTTATAACTCTTATTTTCATGTGCTTCCAGTGTTTTAAAAAGCAAATAATTGTTCAGTCTAGTGACCTGATATCAAATAGTCAGTACTGGGCATTTCTGTTTATATTACATCCCTCCCTTTTTCTGGCATTTACACTTATGAATTAATAGTGCCTCTATAGAAGCCTCTAATGAAGTAATACAGCCTGGTGAAAGCTCCCATGTGAGTCTTTGAGAATTGACACAGGCACCACAGAGTCTCTCACACAGAGCCCAACTCTCTCCTTCACCCTACAACTGTTCCCTTTGGTTCTATTTAATTTTGTAATATGAATTTATATTTGGCAGTTGATATATATGGATCCCTATGAAAGAAGGCAGCAACTTCCTCCCCCCCAACCAGGCAGGCCTACTCATGGAAAAGTACCATTTTAGGGCCCAAATAACCCTTTCTTCCTGTATCTACAACAGAGGGCCCAGAACAAATTCATGTTTGCTGACTCTCATCCTAGCAGAGGTCATAAAACCCCTCATGTTTGCTGACTCTCATCCTAGCAGAGGTCATAAAACCCCTCATGTTTGCTGACTCTCACCCTGGCAGAGGTCATGAGACCCCTCACCCACATCCTGTTATCTAGTTACTTGACTTGCAATCCCACACGTATGCCTAGTCACACCAAATATAGAAAGAACTATTAAGTATGGCCCAGGTGGTATGTAATGGTGACTTATTGCAAAGTGATTGGCTGCCTGCAAGCAGACCTTAATGTAATGCTTTAAGTCTATTGGATGGTTATGCGTGGGCTTTCTGTAACGGCGGGAACCTTTCTATAAAAATTTCTGTCTGAAGTGACTCGGGGCTCTTAGCCACTGACTGCTTGGGTTCACGCTATGAGCCCGAGTATACTCACTTATTAATTAAACTCTCTCAGAGTTAATTAAACTCTCTCAGAGTTTTTATTAAACTCTCTCAGAGTTTTCCTTGATAGGTGTGTCGTTCCGAGGCTCCCAGACAGTCACCCCATCGGGTGACCAAACCTTACACCTTTAGAAAAAAACATTCGCAGCCCATATTTGAAATGTTGCGTACCAAGTGCCCTGTTGGTATTTTATTCTGTTATTTTAATTGTACACAGACACAGTCATGATGCACTACTGCCAGTCTTCTACTTCTATGCCACAGAGTGTAGGGCGCTTCTCCACAGGAATGCTATGGGGCTCACTCACCCCTTCTACTCATTCAGGAAAATGAGGGTGGCAAGTAGCAGACTTAGCAGATTGTTCTCTCCATCCTCGTTTTCAAAACAGCAAGAAATCTGAACTTTTGACAAGTTTTTTATCAAAAGGTATTTCTCAAAGACATGAAAATGACAGGAATTTAGGCAAAATGCAGACTGCAATGCCTTTTACACTTCTTGAAAAAACTACCTCAGCAAGACACAAATGAGGAAGTCTGGACTAGGAAGATAGTGCAGGGTTGAGGGCCACACACATGGTGAGCAAACAATGTTGGCACCAGTCCTTCACCCTCACCCCAGGTCTCCTGAGTTTGGCCTGGAAAGCCCAGAAAGGGAAAACAATAAGGTAGTTCCTCCCAGACAGTGCTTGGCTGAAATGAAGTGTGCTCCAGCTGTGACTAAGCAGTCTGTGACTAAATTCTGTTTCCCAGGGACCAAACTGTCTCTTGTCTGGAACAAGTGATTTAAAAAAGTATCCTGGTGGCGTAAGAATGCTGTTCAGACCCACAGATTGGGGGTTAGTTTCCTGGTGGGCACCACCTTTGACTCTTAACACATGTCATGTGTGTGCCTTCATCTGTGCACAGCTATACAGGGGGCAATATCTGTGCTTTGCTTGTCCACAGGTATCAGACTCTCGAATTAAATCCAGGTTAGTCACATGTAAGGCAAACACCTTACTCACTGTACTACGGCTCCAGCCTCACCACCATAATTCTTAAAAGAAAGCTTTGTTTGGATCCAGAGTGATACAGCATAGTGGGTAGGGCACTCGCCTTGGAAGTTATTGACCTGGGACCTATCCCTGGCACCCCATCTGATCCCTTGAGTACAGCCAGGAGTGATTCCTGAGTGCAGAACCTGGAGTAACCCCCAGGCAGATCTGGGTATAGCCCAAAAAACACAAAGCTTCAAGTGTTTTCTTAAACAAATTTTTTTAAAAAACCAAGACTTTAGATATTCCTATCTAAGAACTCAAAAGGTATTTCTTGAATACTCAAGTTTATCAGGAGACTAAAAAGATAATCATTTGTATCACTTGTCTTCCCGTTGTTCATCGATTTGCTCGAGCAGGCACCAGTAATGTCTCCATTCATTGGGAATTAGGTCCATTATTGTTACTGTTTTTGGCATATTGATACACCACAGTGAGTTTGCCAGGCTCTGCCGTGGCTGTGGATTTATCCCAGGGGGCCCAGTCGGCTGTCAGGCTAGAAGCATTCTCATCTCCTTCCTTTTCTCCTCCTCAGTGGATAGAGTAATTTGTACAGGACAGGTCTTCAGGTTCATTGAGTACAGGAAGAGGACAGTGGGGTTCATGAAATGGCCCTGGATGGGGTTTAAGATTTAGGTTGGGGTTTATGTTTTGGGGTTAATCTGGTCTATTTCTGTTCTGGCATTGACCATCTGAATTTCTGGAATGTGGCTGGCTTCTACTCTTTGACGAGGTTTTTCTTTCTTGTCTTTTTAGTTTTTTTTTCTTTTGTAAACTACCTAGAGCTAAATCTTCTTGCTGACTTCATTAGCATTTCAGTTGACCTCCTGGTTTTCTCTAGCCAGTTCTCTTACTAGTCTGAGATAAGGGGAGAGAGGAAAGAATTTCTACCTGGAATTTGGTCTACATTTAATATCCTAGAATCCTTTCACTACTGAGTTTTCTTCCCATCCTTCCCATAGTGATAGGTGACGTGAGACAAACAAAGGACGGGTGCCTCTTTACAGAGACCATTCAGATGCTGCCTGACCAGTGAAGGACTTAGCCTTAGTGGATCAGCTTCATGGTGACTTGCGGCTGACCTCTAGGTCAGCCCCACCATTGACCATATGCCCTTCGTGGAATTTCCGCAGACAGCCAATTCTGACTCCTTAACCTTTTGTGGGACCTTAAGGGTACCACATCGCGAGCCACAGAATCACACCTGATAGGAGGACCTATCAGGGTGCTCATGCACACATACACACTCACACAGAGGTTATAACATTTCTCCCCCATCCCCCTAGAGATATCAGAGGCAGCATACCTTCTTGGCAGATTTTTCAGGGGAACTCTTCACTGAAACATTCTGCCTCGGTTGCTAAAATGATGTAGGTGGGCCCCACGGGTGGCTTACGTGAGGCCAGAAGGGGAGAGAGATGGTCACTTTCTCCCCCAGCTGCCTCTGCCGCCCAGAACCCACTAGACAGGCTAAGGACTGATAGAATCTACGATGAGCCCCTGCACGCCATGGGCCTGATCCCCACCAACCCCACAAGATGGCCGTCAAGCCACACCTGATGTCCACTTGATCTCTAGGCATGGGAGTTGATCCCCACCACCTGAGATTTCTCGGGAGCCACGGACTCGGGCTGGAGTGAGGAATTGCTCTTTGCAGAAAAGGAAAGTCAGTCCTAGGCCTTATCCAGGGGTTTCCTCAGGGTTCTTGTCTTCCTCGCAGAAAAAGAATTTCAGAAGTAGACGAGCAATGAAGTTAAACAGATTTTATTATGGAGGTTTTAGGAAGTGAGCTCAGTAGTGAGCTGCTATTGGCTCTCACTGTGCCCAGCCGCTCATGAGGTGCCAGGGAAGGATGGCAGGTTCTAGCCCTGGCCCTCCACCCCAGCATAGCCTCACAAGTCAGACGACCCCCACTCCATGAGGACCTCCATTTTCCACATCCGGACTTCCCCCATCGTCAGAACTCCACCCAGCAGACCAGCCTATCACAGCCCGGCTCATCGAGATCCACCCTGCTGCAGTCTTTTTAATCCGGCCCAGGCATGTTGATCCAGAGACAGACATGGGGCAAAGCTGATACTGGCTCTCACTGTGCCCAGACACTCATGAAGTGCCCTGGAGGGATGGCAGGTTCTAGCCCTGGCCCGCCACCCCAGCAGAGCCTCACAAGCCAGACGACCCCCCACTCCATGAGGACCTCCATTTTCCACATCCGGATTTTCCCCTCATCAGAACTCCACCCAGCAGACCAGCCTATCACAGCCCGGCTTGTGAGGCCGCTTATGGCCTTGTGGTTCATCAATAAATGCTGGATTTTGAGATAACTACAAGAGTATGCTACCCGCATGGCAGAGCCTGGCAAGCTACCCGTGTCTATTTGATATGCCAGATACCAGTAACAATTATAGACCTCATTCCCATGACCTGATGGAATAGTTTGAGGCTCTTTATGTTCCTGGAGCAAGCAGGTGCCCTTGGGCTCTACTTGCATGAGACAGGTCATATGGAGATGTTACTGGTGCCCGCTCGAGCAAATTGACGATGAACAGGAAGACAGACAGACAGACAGACAGACGGTTTTAGGAAGGGGAAGGAGGAGGGAAAGTAGGTGAGAGAGAGAGTACACATCTCAAGAGGGGAGATGCAGTGACTCATATACTCAGGCACCACATGTGCTGGGTTGCTCAAGCAGCACATGGGCTCGGGCAGCATATGTGTGAGCATTTTCTTGAAAAGATAATTATGAAAATATATATAAGGTAAGAGAAATTCACATGTAAGTGCTAAGAAACTAAGAGCCCAATGGCTGGAAAACAAATCTTCTTGATTTTGAGATAAGTACAAAATTACAGCAATCAAAATACGTGGCAGTGGCTTAAATATAAACAGAATATTCCACAGCACACAACAGAGTGCAGAATTATACCCAAATATGTATCAACAATGTGTTCTTGACAAATTCAAAGTTATATAAATATTATAGAACTTTTAAGAAAACCATATGCTATGATACTGGCTGTATGTATGTATATATATGCTACACACATACACACAAATCATTCTGATCCACACACCAGACCATACACAAAAGTTTTCCATGTCAGTCTGGTTTCCGTGTAAATTATTTCTCACTCCATCTCATTGCATCCTATTTCCAGCCTACCTAGAAGTATCCCAGCATTCAGAACTCATTATTGGTCCACTGTCCCCTCAAACATGATTCAGCTTTCTAATCTAAGAAGCAGAGCAAGTACTCAGAATGCTCTCCAACAAAATTCCTCCTTTTGGTAATCTGTGACAATGGTACAATAAGATTCATCTTTTTCCTCTCTCCGTTTTCTTTCATGAATCCAAAAATTTTCTGATTTACCTATTTACCAAACATACAGGTACATACAGTGTGCCACTCTCTGAAATGCTGTTCCCACAATGAAAAGGGTTCTTTCCTGGCACCAAACACTTCACAATTCAGTATGATGGGAAGAGGCAAAAAGGATGTCCCTTATCGCTCATCCATGATATGTGCTAGATGTGTGAGCATTGGAGCCAATATCAGGGCCTGGTGCAAGCGATCAGTGACTGAGCTGAGGAGAGAAGGAGCTTATGCACTTGAGGACTGGGCCTGGGAAGATGTTTTACCAGAAGTAAGAATTTAGTTCAGACCATGGAGCCATGCTGAGTATGCCGAGGGAGCTGGGCCTGAGCTGTCCTGGATGCTGGTCGGACCCAGGATAGCAGACATACAACAGATGCTTGCAAAGTCGAATATTTTTCTGTGAATAAGTTGTGAAGTCTGGAACCGCTGAACCTGAGGGGCCACTTGTTAGACAGACTTAGCATCAGCATGCTCCAAAACACATCCCTCGCCTTGGGCCCTGCGCTTCCGGGAACTATTGCACCCTCCCTCACAGGTGTGTGTGTGATCAAGCATCTCCATGGACCTAATCAGCACCAGGGAGCAGCCGGAACTTCCATCAATGGGAACTGAGGCAAACGGCCTTGGTTCCACGCCGGACCCCTTGGGCCCTGGGCTTCGGGAACGATTGCAGCCTCCCCCACAGGTGTGTAAGTGTGTGTGTGTGTGTGTGTGTGTGGTGATCCTTGTGATCCTTGCGTCTCCACGGACCCAATCAGCCCCGGGGGAATAGGCCAGAACCCTACACCCACATCCCAAAACTTAAAACTACTTGGATGCTAGCGCATCCTCGCAATCCTCTTACTATCTATCTTGCATGAGGTACCAGTGAACCTTTGATCCTACACTCCTTGCCACCCACCCAAACTCTGCAAACAGCCCAGACACCTACCAACTGTACTATCTAGTCACCCAAGAATTCACAATTGCAACCTACAATAGTCATAATGGTAAAAGCAACGCAAAATTCCATCAAGCTCAGTGAGTGAAGTCACTAGTCCAGATGAGCCAAGCAATACCGATGAGTTGTATAACCTCTCTGATAAGGAATTTTGGAAAGAATTGTTAAGGATACATAGGGAACTCAAAGAAGCAATGGAAGAATTTAGTCCAGGAGGAAAACATCTAAGTAAAACCAGAGCAAGCCCTCACTTCACTTGAATCAATTTGCTTATCAGTAGAGGAGTGGCTTAAAGGGAGAACAAAGTTTTTAAGAAGAGTTTCGGCTTTACACAACAGCCAGCAAAGTTGTGGCTGGACCATCAGCAGCTGTATGGGTGGGAGGGCTGAGGAGTGTAGGAAACATTTGAAAGGACTCTCTGAGACTGACCTGTGGAATTCTGGGGCTACCTCCTTGGGAGGCTTGGGGTTTGTACCCAGCAGAGCTGAGTGGGGAGGGCAGGTGGAGCCTGTGGTGCCAGGATAGAACCTGGAATCCAACATGCAAGGACTTGGTGCCACCCTGTGAATCATCCTCCCAACAAGGAAGTCTTTCTTTTTTACAAGAGCCACTTCTTTTTTTTTTCATATATTTTATTATACCACCGTGATATATACAATTACAAAGATGCTCATAAGATGTTCATATTTGGGTTTTAGTCATACAGTGTTCCAGCACCCATCCCTCCACCAATGCCCATTTCCCACCTTGCCCTGCCTGCTTGGCAGCAGGGGTCAGTGCCTCTCAGACCAAGTGCTTGTGGTTGGTCTCAGACAAGCCCAAAGCACATGGTGGCCCTCTGGGTACTGAGCTTTACACCATGGGGGCATTGCTGGGCAGCAGTCACCCCACCCATGTTCATTAGCATCACCCCAAAAACGAGTAGTGGCCCTGCATACTCCCTGTCCCAAGATGAAGAAGAGCCTGTTGGTTGTCCATACACAGACAACCATGCAATGTGCAAGGAACAGACGTGCACAGGTGGACATGTGTCTCTTTTCTCTGTGTCTCCAGGTTGTGCAAAAAATAGACTTCTGCTTTTTAAAAGGTCTCTTGAGAGAAGAAACTTTCTAAACTTCTTGGTCTCCACAGAATAGACTCACTAATGAGTTGCAAGAAAATATCAAATAGAGGAGAAAGTTGGTCCTTTATCTCCCCAGCAGGGGTCCCTATGGGCACCAGGCTGATCCCAGACTTGTTATTTCTGAGACACTGGCACATGTGTGTTCCTGGGACACTGGGTGGTAGTGCTGTGTCCAAGGGATCTGGACTCAGAAGTCTGCATGGAAACCCCATCCTTTTGGCTCTGAAATTCAATTCCAGAAGAAAAAAGTTCTGATAATAAGTTCTGATAAAAATAGAACTAGACATGGGGCAGAGCTGCTACTTGCTCTCCCTGTGCCCAGCCGCTCATGAGGCACCCAGGAGGCATGGCGTGTTCTAGCCCTGGCCTGCCACCCCAGCAGAGCCTCACAACAAGCCAGACACCCCCCCCCGACTCCATGGGGGCCGCCGTTTTCCACATCCAGACTTCTTTCTTGTCACAACTCCACCCAGCAGACCAGACTATCACAGCCCAGATCATCGACACCCACCCTGCAGCAGTATTTTTTTTTCAATCCGGCCCAGGTATGCTGAACCAGAGACTCTCAGACATGGGGCAGAGCTGCTACTTGCTCTCCCTGTGCCCAGCTGCTCGCGAGGCGCCCGGGGAGGCATGGCGGGTTCCAGCCCTGGCCTGCCACCCCAGCAGAGCCTCACAACAAGCCAGACAACCCCCCGACTCCATGGGGGCTGACGTTTTCCACATCCGGACTTCTTTCTTGTCACAGCTCCACCCAGCAGACCAGACTATCACAGCCCGGCTCGCGCGGGCCACTCAGCGGCCGCCCAGTTCATCAATAATTGCTTTATTTAGAGGTGACTACAAGAGTATGCCACCCGCACGGCAAGCCTGGCAAGCTGCTCGTGTCGTATTTGATATGCCAAATACCAGTAACATTTATATTAGCTCATTCCTATGACCTAATATAATGGCTGTGGGCTCTTTATATTCCTGGAGCAAGCGGATGCCTTTGGGTTCTACTAGCATGAAACAGGACATATGGAGATATTACTGGTGCCCACTCTAGCAAATAGATGATCAATGGGAAGATAGTGATAGATAGTGAAGAAGAAAAATGAACCAAAGCCCGGTCCTTAGGTGGCATTTTCCAAAGCTAAGAAGGGTCTGTGACAGAAGGCTAGTGAGGGGCTGTGTAGAAGGGCCTGGGCCTCTTTGAAGAAATACCCAAGCCCTCAGGACTCCATCTGTCTCCCCAGTTCTGGGGACCATCTCCCAACCCCACTTCCCTAAGCAGTGACGTCTGACAGGATATTCTCCCCAGGAAACTGCACAGTGTGAGTAAAACTTTTCTTTCAGTTTCCAATACTAATGATCACATGATACTAAAATGCCCTTTGAAATCTTGAACATTTGTCCTAAATTGCTTCTGTTTAATGGCTTGTTGCCATAGCCATTACTTTGAAGTTTCGTTAGTTACCACATAAGAGTCTAAATCAAGGAGGGGAATTTTCACTTGAATTCCATGGTCTTGGCTTCCTGGGCACAACCAGGCCTCCCTCAGTGTGAGTGCTTGGTTGTAGTTTGATACCACCAGCATCTTAATGACACTCTATTTGGCCAAAATCGTGGGGTATAGAACAACTTCGTTACTGCCTTATTATTCTCCGTTATTCTTTATATACTGAACATCTCATAATGGTGCTGTGATCCTGCCTTATACATTTAGATATTGATAAAATTAACCTTCCTCATCTTATGTGATAGATTTCTGTTTGTCTTAAGTTCTAATTTATCTTCTATTCATATTGTGATGCCAATTTCCACCTTTTATTCCCAGACACAGCCGGGCTCTTTTGAATTTATTTTCTTTGTTTACCCATTCTTATCTAACAAATACACTCAGATTTACCCTTTATCTTAGTCTGATGTAATATTAGCTAAGCCTCATTCTGACATAGTTTTAGCTATGTTGGGCTTTCTTTGTTTATTTAATTATCTTTAATAAAATGTTTTGTTCTTTCTCAATTTTATTTTATCAGAAATTTGTTTATTGATTTTTTTTTCTGCTGCCTTTGATTTTAGGACTGACTTAGGCATTTTTTTTTAGTCCTGTCACAATCACATAGTATTATTAATATTTTCCCTTGAATAAACCCTATCAGAGAACACTGAGTTCCCGGACAAAATCCAAGAGCAGGGACAGGGATCCCTTTCTGCCCCAGGGGATCGGCAGCTGGAAGACAAAGAAAAACTCACAAATTCAGCAGCGTTTCAAAAGGCTTTTACTCTCACACTTGTTCTAGCATACAGTCCAGTAACAGGAAAACCCAAGACTTTAGGTTCCTAGCTGGGCCCTGGCCACGTGTAGGTTTAGGATCCTAGGCCAAGATGGCTACTAACACGTGCTATCACTACTATCACTATATTCCCGTTAATCATCTATTTGCTAGAGCGGGCACCAGTAATATCTCCATATGTCCTGTCTCATGCTAGTAGAATCCAAAGGCATCCGCTTGCTCCAGGAACATAAAGAGCCTCAAACAATTATATTAGGTCACAGAAATGACCTAATATAAATGTTACTGGTATTTGGCATATCAAATACTACATGAGCAGCTTGCCAAGCTTGCCGTGCGGGTGGCATACTGTTGTAGTCACCTCTAAATAAAGCATTTATTGATGAACCGTGTGGCCGCTAGCAGCCGCGCAAGTAGGGCTGTGATAGTCTGGTCTGCTGGGTGGAGTTGTGATGAGAGGGAAGTCCGGATGTGGAAAATGGCGGGCCCCATGAAGTAGGGGAGGGCGTTCTGGCTTGTTGTGAGGTTCTGCTGGGGTGGCAGGCCAGGGCTAGAACCCGCCATGCCTCCTGGGCACCTCATGAGCAGCTGGGCACAGGGAGAGCAAGTAGCAGCTCTGCCCCATGTCTGAGAGTCTCGCTAACACGTGCTAAGGCCCAAAAAAGGGAAGAGAATGAAGAAAAGATGGAGAGCAGAGGCAGAGAGTGAAGAGGAAGAAGAGAGAAAAGGTGCAGAAGAGAACAGGCTTTATATCTTTTCAGCCATGACCAGCCCACATAAACGGAAAGCAGTTAGGGTTAATCCCCCTGAGGTATGCTTTGCCAGGACCTCACCTAGTCCCACTGAAATGTTAATTTTGCCCCAGCCAAGGCTGTAGGCTATTGGTTCTCCAGCAGGCCCTATGCACATGCGGGAAGGGCATATATCTGTAACAATGGATATTCTACAGCCAGGTATATATTTCTCCAAGCCTTCACAAGAGTCTTGTCTTTATTTCATAGTTGCTTTGTATATTAGCCTTTAGATTTATTAAGGGAGCCAAGCTTGCTTGCTTGCTTGGAGACAAACAGCATTTCTATCTGGTCTAGTTATTTAGAGATCCAGTGTAGCCAGGTAAAAAAAATACTGATAAGATCTATCTAATCCCACGATGATGGTTGTAGCATGAGAGAAAATATTTTATGCCAGCTAACATAGAATATATGTTAAGATATTCTGCCAATTAGAGTCACAGATCCAAGCAATCTTCCTGCCCCTATCTACAAAGTGGCCTCAGGAGGTAACTCCAGGCAAGATGAAGAGACTCTGGGTAGCAGTGTACTGCTATAAAACCCCTTAGTGTCATCTTTAAGTTTGGAGTCACCTCTATGTTTATTCTATTAATTTCTTTTATTTCTAAAAACTCAGATTAGTTCTGGAACTAACTTTGAACAAAAAGCGTAAGCGGCCAATACATTTATGGGTGTTTTTCTTTCTTTTTACACTTTCTTTTTTTTTCTTTCTTTCTTTCCTTCCTTCTTTCTTTCTTTCTTTCTTTCTTTCTTTTTTTTTTTTGCTTTTTTGGGTCACACTAAGCAGTGCTAAGAGGTTACTCCTGACTCTGCACTCAGCAATTACTCCTGGTGGTGCTCAGGGACCATATGGGATGCCAGAGAACAAACCCAGGTCAGCTACAATGCAAGGCAAACACCCTACCCATTATCCTATTGCACCAGCTCCATATTTATGGAAGGAGTCAAAATTATCACAAAATTGATAGACTTGTCTTATTAAACTTTATTACACATAAAAACTTCAAATTTGGGGGCCTGGAGCACTAGTATAGCATGTAGGTCATTTCCCTTGCATGTGGCCGACCGGGTTCAATAACCAGCATCCCACATGGTCCCTTGAGCACCATCAGGAGTTATTCCTGAGTGCAGAGACAGTTAACCCCTGAGCATCACTGGTTGAGACCCAAAAATACAAAAAAATAAAAACACCTCTAAATTTTAATAGTCCACCTTTTGGTTTCCCTTCTAGTGCAATTTTTTTTACCATTTATAACTGTAGACACCCCACAGGTTATGCTGGTTAATTTTTATAGCTCAGTGACCCTTTATACTTTATATCAGAAAACAGAAGACATTAGAAAAACATTAGAAAACATTTGAGTCTGTGGACAGTAAGTCATTTTTATTTTGATCTTTGCAGGGCCTGTGTTGGCTGACGTGTTCCTCATTCTGGGATCAAAGAGAAATGGAGGGTCAGTTCTCAGTGTTCTGTGCCCACAGAATCTGAACCACAGCCCTGGGCTGTTCAAGTACTAAGGTAGTGGTTGTCAGGGAATTTAGAAACAAAAAACCAGATGGCACCCAGCTATTCAGAAGAGCTGTGTAACTTGGTCTCTATGCGCTAAAAGCTTTCTTTTAACCCTAGTAGCCACAATACCAAGTGTGGGCAGCTGTCAGGCCATGGGTTTGCCATCTCTTCACTTGGTCATGTGATAAAATAAGGACATGGGCTAATAAAGACTGCATTCAGGAACTTGATTATCATGTTCTTATATATCCTAGTAGTAATATGGACTTTTATGTATTTTATATGAGAGTTACAGGAATATAACTCTCTTCCCATCATGTCATGGTTCACCACAAAAATCCAGGCTTTGCTAAAATGCCCTAAAGCTCTAGTGTGCCTGGGGACTGTGCTCAGTGAACAGCCCATTTAGCTGCCTCTCTTGCTTGGCCCTCTTACAGACAAGGCTCGTCCCAAGCATGGACAAAGGAAACTGGACCGTGGTGGTTGAGGTCACACTCATAGGGATACCAAGTGGCAGAATCCTGGGGAAGTTCCTGTTCTTGGCCTTTCTCCTGGCCTATGTCATCACCATTCTTGGAAACAGCTTCATCATCCTCCTGATCCTGGTGGACCGCAGGCTTCACTCGCCCATGTACTTTTTTTCTCAGCAATCTCTCCTTCAGTGAGATAGTGACCATGACCTGTGCAGTGCCCACCATACTGACCAGCTTCTTGCTGGGGCAGAAGACGGTCTCAATCAGGGGGCTGCTTTGCCCAGATGTATTTCTACTTCCTCTCTGGTTGCAGTGAGTTCATCCTCTTCGCCATCATGTCCTACGACTGTTATGTGGCCATCTGCAGGCCCTGCAGTAACCTGTGGTCATGAGTGGCCCCCCTATGTCCGCTTGGTTGTCTTTTTCCTGGCTGGGGAGCTTTTTCCTCATCCTCCCATCCTTCATCCTTAAGGTAGGGCTGCCATACTGTGGCCCCCATGTGATTGACCACTTTTTCTGTGATAGTGCCCTGCTCCTCCACCTGGCCTGTGGCGACGTCCGCCCCATAGAACTGCTGGACTTCCTCAGCTCCCTTGTCCTGCTGCTTGGCTCACTGGCACTCACAGTGGTCTCCTACACATACATCATCTCCACCATCTTCAAGATACCCTCTGGCCAAGGCTGACACAAAGCTTTTGCCACCTGTGCCTCCCACTTCACTGCAGTCACTATGGGCTATGGGATCTCCATCTTTGTCTATGTCCACCCCCTCCCAGAGGAGAAGCCTCTACCTCAACAAGATCCTCTTTGTCCTGTCCAGTATCATCACGCCATTCCTGAACCCCTTCATCTTTAGTCTGCGGAATGAATCCATGAAAGATGCCCTGAGAGACACCTTGACCAGGGTCCATGGCATCCTCAAGGGGATGAGGGCCACATGAGGAGACTGTCAGGCAGAAGCTGTAGCTTGCATGTTGCTCACCTTGCAAGGGAATGAGTTTGGCAGAAGGCACTGGGAGGGCAGGAGAGTCCCTGAGCCTAAGAGGTGGCACTCATGGAAACTTGCTAAGCTGGAGACTCATGATTCAGTTCACCTAAAAGTCAGCGTTTGGTGGCAGTGACAATGAGTTATACCCCCAGGGGGAGGTGGTGCTCTCTTTCGGGGACCAAAGGAATGAGCAAGAGTAGGGTGGGGACTGCAGGCCTGTGCACTACTTAGTGGAAATTCTCTGTTCCAAAAGAAGCTATTCAGCAGTCTGGTCCCATACACTCACTCTCTCTCACACACATACTCATAAACACACAAACTCATGGACTCACAAACATACTTGTACTAATGTACACACAGTCACACACAAGCACATAGACATGAACTCACACATGCACACATAAAGACACATTTTTTATACATGTACTAATACATGTATACTAATACATGCATAGGTCTATGTAATGTATATGTATACATGTATTAGTACATGTATACATTCCATAGACCCATGCACATTTGTAGCAGTACACTGCTGTCCAGAGCCTCTGCATCTGGCCTGGAGTTGCCTCCTGCAGGCCACTTTGTAAATAGGAGGGTAGTTTGAATGTGACAGTTCATCTGACCATGTATTCTATACTGGCTGGTATAAATATTCTCTCATGCTGCCACAATCATCTTGGGACTAGCTAGATCTTACTGGCATATTTGCCTGGCCACATTAGACCTCTAAGTAATTAGACCAGAGAGAAATGCTATTTGCCTCCAAGAAAGCATGGCTCTCTGATAAGTCAAAGGCTAATATACAGAACAGCCATGAAGTAAAGATGAGACTCTTGTGAAGGCTTGGAGAAATATATAACTGGCTGTAGAATATTCTTTGGCACAGATGCATGCCTTTGTATTCTGAGATACATTTCATCTCAGAAGCCCCTCCTCCACTCTACCCTGCTGTGGCACTTCCATGGCAGATCTTGGCTCAGCAACATTAACATCTCAAAGGGCCTAACTGAGGTCCTGGAGAAATTATCTGAGGGATTTGACCCTGAATGCTTTCCATTGGAGTGGGCAGTCTGTGTTGCAGGGATATAAAAACTATAGCCTGCTTTCTTTCCCTCTCCATTTTTGGCGCTCTCTTTCTTGCCTCTTCACTATCTCCTCTCTGTGGGGCCTTAACACGTGGTGGCAGCCCTCTTGGCCTACACGTGGCTGGGGCCCGGCTGAGAACCCTAAGTTTGGGATTTTCCTATTGCTGATTTGTATGCCAGAATCTGTGTAAGTAAAGCATTTTGAAACTTTGCTAGATTCTCGCGTCTTTCTCCGGCCACAGGCCGCCAATCCCCCTAGAGCAGAAGGGGATCCCTGAGCCTGTTCCTGGATTTTGTGTGGGGTGCACCAGCGTTTCCCCCACACACATTCCACACTCTTGCACACACATACAAACTCACACATACAGACTCACACATATACACATTCACACACTTATTTACAAACACATTTACACATTCATATACTCACACTTACACACACACACACACACACACACACACTGACTCACACAAAAAAAATTAACCAGCATAACCTGTGGAGTGTCTAAAATCCAAGTGCAGCCATATGTGGCCATTCTATGGTGACTGGCTCTGTTATTTAGTTCCTTTATATTAAACTTTGCCAAGTGGTTTTCTGGCTCATTTGCATTTTTCTTCTGTAGTTTGAAAGAATGTGATCCACAGGAAGTCACATATCCCCTCTCAATCAGAAAGGCACTATCTGTCCCCCAAATCTCCCTGTGTGGAGACCCAGAGAGTACAGTCATATGTGCCTTGACCAAACCCAGCCACCCTCCTGGCCACCCCTCACCTGGTGGCACCTTTCCAGATGGTTCTGCAGATGGGATGGGCTGCTTCTATAACACCCTGTCAGGTGATGCCTACATCTCCCTGACTTCCTCTCATCTTGGTTCTTACTTCCTTCAGTTTCTGAGTTCTCGCTGCCTCCCCGCCACTGACACACACAGTTCCTGAACCTGCCATCTTCGCAATTTGGTGGCCAGAGACAGCCCTGCTCCTGCGCAGTGTCCCAGCTCACAGCACCACCGTATGAATAGGTTCTCAGGGTCAGCAACACGCAGACATGTTTCTGTAAAGACAGGTCTGTGCTCTTGGAAGGAAGAGTCAGGAGCAGAGGTTTCCAGACTAAAGAAGAGTAGCACATTCACCTTGATGGCCTTCTGTCCTTCACCCAGGCCAGCCCTCTGTGACATCAGCAATGGTGTCAGTGAAGTGACCACGCTCTCCAGCTACCCTTTGCACAGTAGAGTTTGACCCTAACTCTGGGGTTTTTCAATGCACAGCTCTGGCCAGATTATTAGAGAAATAACCTAAACACTTAAAGGTGAGGACACTTAGAAGTGGGACAGGAACTCATTTGAGAAGTATAAAGATCAGCTTGTGAGCAGATGAGAACCCACCAAGGCCTATTGTCTTCCTCCTGCTGCCTCTAGGCTGATGATACTTTCCTGTCCTTGGTAGTAGAACTGGTGTTTCTGTGAGCCAGAGACAGTGTCTGGGAGCCATAACCAGCTCCCTCCCTGGCCCACCAGAAATGATCCCTGAGCATAGAGCCACTAGTCAGCCAATAGCACTGTCAGGCATGGCCCAATAACCAACAATCAAATGATAAATTAAAAATAAAACTTGAGTTTCTGCTCATGCAGGAGAGAAGATACAAAGCACAGAGCCACATGGCACCCACCTTGCCCCTCTACCACACTCCTGAAAGTCCACCATTTCTCTTAGGAGAGCATGTGAACGCCCCTTGCTCCTTTTCTTCTCACCATTCCTGTTGTCAGGGCTGGATCCCATACACACACCATTTCTTGGGGGAGGAGGATGTGGGAATGCTGCAGGCACACAGCTGTGGGAGGACCCCATCAAAATGTCCACATGCCCTCCTGGCCCTCTCCTTCCTAAAATCAACCCCTTCAAAAGTCCTGCACTGAAATCAATGACAACCAAGACCATGACACGAGTGATATTGCTCCTTCCCCTAATCAGGGACCCTTTCCTAATGATGCTTTCCCTTTTCCAAGGACCCTTTCATTGGAGCCATTTTATGCCCACTGCCCACAGCAGGGGCTCATGAGATTCACTGCCTCCCCACCCTGGGCTGAAGTTGGCCAAAGACCAGTTGGGTCTTTGGGGACAGCAGTACCCCAGGATGGGTTATTCAGGGAGCTCTGTGCTTGCCTCCTAAGTAAAGACAGAGTGCCCTAAGAAAGCATTTGCTCCACCCAGTCCTTCCCTCATGAACCTGACTCCATCCCTGACCCCACCCATTGCCTGTGCTGAAGCACCCCATTCCCCTCTCCACACTTTGTTTCTGAACACCTTATGGAGGTGACATTTCTGATCCTGGATGCTCTGCCACAGTTGCTGTCCCCACATCACACACATACTCTCTCATGCACACAAATACACACACAAACATTTTCATACACAACACACACACACACAAATACACACACAAACATTTTCATACACACACTCACACACACTCATACACATTCAGATTCTCATACACATACACATATTCACCCATACATACACACGTTCATACACATTCACACACATACATATACATACTTACATAACATACATATACAATCACACATATACATACACTCACAACATTCACATACACTCACACAAACTCATACACATGCTCACACACATGCTTACACACAAATACACACTCATACACTCTCATATGCAGATACATGCTCACACACATACTCATGCACTTACATACACTCAGATGCCGTCAGATACATCTACATATATATTCTCTCATACTCACACTACACTATATACACTCACACATTCAGATATACTCACAAATATATAGTCACCTGTTCATATCCACACACTCACATTCAATTATATTCATACATACTAATATACACATACACTCATACACTTGTGTACACTCTTACACAGTCGTATATACACTCACCTACACATGCCTACTTACACACGCTTTCACACATACTGTCACACATATACTCACACACATACATGTGCATATATATACACCCAAACTCACCGGGGTGCAGTGAGAATTACATGCCAATGCCACATATGGCACTAAAGCACATGCCCCACCCCCAGGAACACCTGGCTCTGCCTCAGTACCAGGTACTAGGTACCAGGTGCCAGGTACCAGAGTTTAGAGCCACTCCTTCCCCTGTCTTTATGCACTCTTCTCCAGGCCACAAGCAACGTCATAAGCAGTTGGGGGGGGGTGGGGTGGGAAACCTGGGCCCTCCTGTTCCGTACTGCCTGACTTCTCCTGCTGGAACATTCTCTCCCTCAGGTCCTCCTGTATCCCCTAGCAGAGGCCTGCACCCCTCCCTTTGCTCTCCCCTCCTCACTCCTGCAGGGCTTATACTCTCTCTAGGTCACATTCATGCCCGTATGTTTGAATCCGGAAGTACATGGGAAAGCACCAGCTGTCCCCAGGCCATGGCTCCACACACCCACATGCACTCGGCCTCAGGTTCTTGAGTCTCTTCTCATGTGAATCGAGCCCTTCCATCTCTCACAGGTCTGCATGATAGATGAATCCTGACAGGTGGGCGTGGCCACACCCTCACTGTGTTGGATCAACAGTGGCATCACCAGTCTGCTGCCTGCTGATGGAGAACGGAGGAGACAGGACGCAGTGAAGGCCATGCTGATGGGTACCAGGAGTGGATGGGGAAAAGTCACAGGATGCCACAGAGCAGGTCAGGGTGGGCAGGGCACATCCCATTCCCAACATTCTCTGACAACACACCCCCCCACACACACACACACACCACCAAGGCCTTCCCGGGATGACTCAGGTCCCCACACCCACCCCAGGGACTGCTGTCCTACTGCTCACTGCTTCTGACAGTTATTTCTCTCTTGAAACCCTGCTCAGGCCAGAGTGAGCTCCTGACCCAGCTTCACCTTCTCTCCTTCTGGGTTCCTGCCTGCTGCAACCAGGGGGCAGGACACTGAGGCACCAACCTGTCCCCCACATCCCTGTTTTCCCCTGTGCTTCCCTGCAACCTCACAGGCAGAGTAAAGCAGGCCTTCAGTCCACATCCCTACTCTCCCCTTCCAGACCCAGGAAACTCACAGGTGACCCCGGGGCTGTTTCCCTGTATCTCTGAAGACCCTGGGCCAGCAAAGGGACTAGCAGGACTTAAAAAATATTTGTCAAAATGATGATGGCATAGTGGGGGTCTGGAATCCCAAAATGTGAAAGTGATTGAACTCTTTAATTTTGATTGTTAACAAGTTAACAATAGTAAAGTCCCCCTTGAATTATCCCCTTCCCTCCCTCCTTCTTTCTCCCTCCTGGCTCCATTCCCTGGCCCTGACCATTGACCCTTTCCTTCCTTCCTTCCTTTACTAAAATCTCATTAAATAAAACAACATAAAATCAACGTGGTTAGAGAGAAACCTTTGGCACTTCAGAGTCCTTCTGTGGGGCCCCTATGACTTAGCGGCAGAGCCCTTGCCGTGCGTGTGTGGCCAATTCACGGCTAGGAAAGCTCAGAGCTGTGTGTCCTCTAGGGTTCTTTATCCACCCCACAGAGATGGGAGTGGGGTGGAGCAGAGCACAAATTGGGTTTGCACATAGCCTCCTTTCCCCCAGGACTTGCTGGGTGAAAATTCCAGAAAGGCAGGAGAATCGGTCCCACTGCAGAGTGTGGGGGCCCCTGAGGGAGATCCTCCCACACAGTTATAGGACTGAGTACCCATGGGAAGGAGACAGAAAGGGCCTGGGGCTGAGAATCTGCCATGGTGAAGGCTGGGGTCCCAAGAAGGGGCCTGAACACAGAGTGGGGTACAGACCTCATGCTTCCCTCGGGACAGTACTGTCCTGTGCTTTGGTAGGATGTGTCGGGAACAGGGTTTCCAGACAGGATGAAAGAACAAAGCCTCCCTCTGGACTGCCTCTAGGAGTCATGCCTAGGAGCGCTCAGAGCTGTGTGGCCTCTTGGCTCTTCATTTACCTCACAGCGACTCGAGGTGAGCGGAGCACCCCTTAGTCCCCCTTTGGGGGTCTTCACTTTGTCCCGCCTTCCCCCTTCACTCGCACTTTCGGTACAGGCTGCAGCTCTGCTGAGCCATTTTCCCAAGGGCTGCTTTGAAGTCCTTGTTTCTCAGACTGTAGATTACGGGGTTCAGCAGTGGGGTGACCACAGTGTAAAAGACAGAGATGACCTTGTTGAGCTCAGGAGACAGGTGGGCATTGGGACGCACGTACATGGAGATCATGGTGCCGTAGTAGATGGTGACCACAGCCAGGTGGGAGCCACAGGTGGAAAAGGTCTTGGCACGGCCCGAGGAGGAGGGTATCTTGAGGATGGATGACACGATGCAGACATAGGACACGAGCGTGAGCACGAAGCAGATGCAGAGCACGGCAATGGAGAGCAGGAAGATAACCATCTCGGTGGTCAGCACGCTGGAGCAGGATAACTGGATGAGGGGTGGGAGGTCACAGAAGAAGTGGTTGATGTGGTTTGGCCCACAGAAGTCGAGTTGGGCGATCATGAGACAGGGCAGGAAGCCCGTGCCCACCCCAGTCAGCCAGGACACAGCCACCAGCATGGTGCAGACATCGGGGCTCATGAGGGAAGCATAGTGCAGGGGGCTGCAGATGGCTAGGTAGCGGTCATAGGCCATCATGGCTAGCAGGGAAGCACTCAGTGGCCCCAAAAAGACAAAAAAGTAGAGCTGTGTCATGCAGGCTGGGAAGGAGATGGTGAGACCGTGGGACAGCAGGTTGGCAAGGAGGAGGGGCACTACAGTGGAGGTATACCAGATCTCCAGGAAGGACAGGTGCTTGAGGAAGGTGTACATGGGAGAGTGCAGTCGCCGCTCGTGGCTCACCACAGCAATGATGAGCACGTTCCCTGTGACTGTGAGGCAGTAAATGAGCAGGAAGATGGCAAAGAGCAGGGGTTGCCACTCAAGAAGGTTCTGGAAGCCCAGCAGCTGAAACTCAGTGACTGTGGATGCGTTGGAGTGTACCATTGCCTGTGTGGAAACCATGGTGGGAAGGAAAGGTCATTCCAGGACCAGAGTCTACAGCAGAGGGCAATGTTTGTGGCCAGCACACCCCACACTCAGGACCACACCCGGCAGTGCTCAGGGGACTGGGGATGCTAAGAACAGAAGTGGGCTCTGCTTCTCAGGCTCCATCTCCCACCCTGCTCCGAGGCCAGAGGAAGCAAGGCCTCAGAGCAAAGCAAGAGCAGAGAAGAGCAGGGGGGAACCAAGGTACAAAAGAACAGGGTCACTCCACCTCATGGAGTTCTGGGGTGCTTTGTGCTGCGTGTGTGTGCATGTGGGATTGTACATGTGTGTGAACACGTGTGTGGAAGTATGTGCATGTTATACACGTATGTACATGTGGGAGTGTGTGCATGTATGTGCCTGTAGGAAGGTGTGTATGTGTATGTACGTATAGCTCTGTGCAGTACAATGGCCCGCTACCCCAGCTGCCGCCTCTCCATGCACTCATCTTTGCTATCTCCATGTCACTTCCCGCTGTCCCCAGGTCCCCATCACCTCCCCATGCACACTCAGCCCTGCTGTCCTCAGCTCTCCTTCACTCCCCTGTGCACTCAGCCCCATTGTTCCCAGCTGTCGCCTCCCCGTGCACACTCAGCCCTGCCATCCCCAGCTGTCACCTCCCCATGCACACTAAACCCTGCTGTCCCCAGCTGTCGCCCCCATGCACACTCAGCCCTGTTGTCCCTAGCTCTCATCTCCCCATGCACACTCAGCCCTACTGTCCCCAGCTTTCACCTCCCCGTGCACACTCAGCCCTGATGTCCCCAGCTATCACCTCCCCATGAATACTAAGCCCTGTTGTCCCTAGCTATCGCTTCCCTGTACACACTAGACCCTGCTGCCCCCAGTTGTCACCTCCCCGTGCACACTAAGCTCTACTGTCCTCAACTGTCACCTCCCTGTGCACACTCAGCCCTGCTGTCCCCAACTGTCGCCTCCCTGTGCACATTCATCCCTCTTGTCCCCAGCTCTCGTCAGGCCTAGGTTTGGGTTGAGCCACTCTGTCCCTGGGTGAACACCTCCAGTACAGAGCTGCAGTGTGGGGGTCCCTGTGTTCTCTTGCCCCAGGGACTGTTTCTTACCTTCCTGCTGCCTCCACTGCGGCACTGGCATAGATATAAGTGCCCGCACCCCCTTCCGCTGTGACCCTGCTCTCTACAGCCTTTGGAGATGCTCCAGTGCCCAGACCTCCAGCCCTGCTGGCTGCTGTGTCCTGTCCACACAGACCCCAAGGCATTCCCATTCCCCTGTGTCCTGAAGGTCCTCGCAGTCACTCCATCTGCCTGTACTCATGAGATGTCTTCCCTCTCCCTTTGATAAATTACAGGGTTTCCCCAAATCCCACCTGTGCCCACCAGCTCTCTCTACCCAACATAAGGAAAGTGCCAGATGTCAATTGTTCCCTCCTCACCCTGAGTTCCCATGTGTCTACAGCATGGCTCCAAGGCACTGCAAGCATCCCACCCAACATTACAGACATGCAGAGACCACCCACATAGCATGGGACTCCTGGTTCAAACAGGGATCTGAACAAGGGGTCTGCTTCAGTGCCTCTGGTAATGAGGAACTCAGTCCCCAGAGCAGTGCCAACCTCCAAGCACTCTTACACAATGCAGTGGCTTTAGACAGGAGCGCCACAGAGTAGCCGCCTGGCCAGAGTCCTGGCATCAGGACAAGGCAGTGTCCTTGTCCCTTCACACAGCTACCCCCTCCACCCCCAATGCTCAGGCATGGCTCTCAGGGACTGGTCACAGCAACTCTGCAGATTGGGTGGGGACAACTCCATCTCTGTGCTTAACTCCAACATTCACAGTCACTGACACCCAGACCACAAAGTCTTACCAGTCCTTGCCTGTCCCCTGCCTGTGCCCTGCCTGTCCCTACCTGTCTGTCTCCCCAGCACGAAGGCCCAGGGAGCTTGCCTGCTATAGGCACTGCCTCGCCCACCGCTGACCCGAGTAAGGGCTCTGCCTTCTGTACACGAGCGGAACTTGCCATCTTCTGAGGGGCTCTATGGTGCTGAGGCAGCGAGCTCTGCTTTCAAAATCTCCAGGCTTCTGGGGAACTGCCCTACGGAGGCTTCTGCTTCCCAGATGACAGCGAAATGTGTCACTCAAACAGGAAAACAGCGAAGGGGGGCTCAGGAGCATGCTCTGCCCGCTGGGGCCCCACTAATGGCACCCTCGAGACAAATGCGATCCCAGTCTCCTGAAAGCGACAGTCTCCTAATTCGGGGTTGAACTTGGGGTCAGAATCCCTCAAGAGCCAGAGTTTACATGGGGAGTTAGGAGGAGGCAGAGGACCTGGGCTCTTGTGGACACACCTTGTCTCTGTCCCTTCAGGGGTGGCACATCCAAAACACAACTCCAGGCTCAGGGTCACACACAGCCCGAGAACCACCAGCAGTCTAGCCTGTCCCTCATGCAGGGGTCAGTCACAGGGGCAGCCAGGCCGGAGCTGGTCGGGTTTGGAAGAGGTCCTGCTAAGTCAAGGTATCCGGCAGTCCACAATAGACAGGATAAACTACCAGGGCTGGAAGCAGGGATGAGGGCCTAGAGGATGATGCATTTATGTTTGTGCCCATTCATACAAGTTCTGCTCAAACAATCATCGCATGCATCACTATCACTATCACTATCTTCCCATTAATCATCTATTTGCTAGAGTGGGCACCAGTAATATCTCCATATGTCCTGTCTCATGCTAGTAGAACCCAAAGGCATCTGCTTGCTCCAGGAACATAAAGGCCCAAACCATTATATTTTTCACAGGAATGACCTAATATAAATGTTACTGGTATTTGGGATATCAAATACTACACGAGCAGCTTGCCAGGCTTGCCGTCGGGGGCATACTGTTGTAGTCACATCACATGCATACTTTTGGCAAAATTTGAAGGTGGCAAGAAACAACAGACCAGAAGTGTCAGTGAGGCTGTTTGGCTGTGACATATCTCCCTGGATGCGTAGCTCCAAGTTCAAGCTTTGTGGAAAATGTAAGCACGGTGTCTACAAAGAAGCAATGGGACAATGCCTCGCTGCCCAATCCCAAGAGAGATAAGAGAAGAGCCCAGATACTTCAGGAAGGGCCTGAGGATCGACCGTACACGCCCATAGAGTTAGGGCCCAGTTAAGTCCTGACCAGTGAGGTCAGTAGGTCTCACTGATTGCATGCGAGGACACTTGCTGGGAAAATCTATATGGTCAGCTGGCATCTTACGGGAAAGTCTCATCAGGACAGCAGAGGCTACGACATAGAGAAGCGCTGCCCTCCATTCTGGGAAAATGCCCAGTCATGCTGACTCAGCAGAACTCCTGACCCCTTCAGTGGGACCACAGGCTCCTCCCTTCACAGGGGAGAGGTTCTGGGAAGACCCTACAGTCACCCACAATTAGGCGGAGCTCTCTAGGCTGGCCCCAGTTTATGGTGAGCACGGGAAGTCAAAGCATATTCACAGGCAAGTTTCTCAGCTCCTGCCCTGACAGGCCTGGGGACAAGATAATACCGGGAGTGACGATGCAGGGCCAGGCTGTCACCAGCCTTAGACCTGGTGGCAGGCTGGCAGCCCCTAGATAACAGGATCTGCTGGGGCAGCATGGCGGGTCCCGAGAGGGAGCAACAAGGAAGAAATGCAGGCCCGGGATCTGATTTACAGAAAACAAGAATGGGAGTGGAGGGAAGCATGGGTGATTTTACCAGAGCCATTTGGTTTTCAAGAGGAATAAAAAGAGTCCTGATGTCATTGGTGGTGGGAAATGGGCACTGGTGGAGGGATGGGTGCTGGAACACTGTATGACCGAAAACCAAATATGAACATCTTATGAACATATTTGTAATTGTATATCTCATGGTGGTATAATTAAAAATATTTTTTAAAAAGTCCTGATGTGACAACAGAAATATACCTAAGACATGTCCTGTTGTCCTGTTATCCTGTCTGCCACAGAGAAGTGAGTTCAACCAATACCTATTTTTCCTTTTCTGATTTATTCTTAAGTTTTAAAAAAATGAATTATTAAAAAAGGCATGGGGCCTCTAGGGAAATATTTGGGTTCAATCCAAGAGAGACAGGCAAGCTCAACCTTAAGGTTCAGTAATGAAAAAGACTCTTTCTGAGTTAGGCTTTAAATATATGCGAGGTGGGGGCAGGGGTCACAGCTGGCAGGGCTCAGGGTTCCTTACAAGGCAGAGTCGGCCAGTGTAAGGCAAGGGTCTTAACCCCTGTCCTCACTCTCGGCCTATTGGTCAGGTTGTCAAGGAAACAGTCTTTACAACCTATTCTAGTAGCTAGAACAGACATGGTATGTTTCCACAGGATTCATCAGGCGCCAACATCTCATCTCTTGCTTGGGGTATCTCATTTGACAAGACCCACACTGTGTTCAGCAGCCCTGACTCAGTTTACCATGAGACAGATGACAGGGCAGCTACTGAGGACAGCTAGAGATCTTAGTCCCCTAGGCCAAACCGTGCTCTCCTTGCTGGTTGCCTCCCCAGGCAACTGTGGGGTTTGGATTGAAGCCCATACTGGATTCTCAAGGCACAGGCAGGAGGCGATGCTGTGTGTGCAGGAAACTGCAGGGCCTGTGCATGCCTGTCTGACCTTGGCAATGGGAAGATCCATGACATAGGGCTTTCTAGACATCGTCCCTATCCACACAAACTTGGCAAGATGTTTTGTTTGTTTCATAACTTTACACTGCTAGGTTGGCCCATAGATAGGCACTCTGAAGCCTGAATATGCAGTTTGGCTACTGCCTACTGGCTCCCTGAGGGGCTTCTGGGACCCACAATAAAAGACTAGCTACCAAGACCCAGCAGGCAGAAATAGCACCTGGTTCTGAATTTACTGTACATTGCCTGCCCTGCTCCAGGCCTCCTTTACTTGCATATAAACCCACCCTAAAACACAGGCGCCATGATCTTCATTAGCCGACCCCATCCTCCCTAGGGGCCTGTGGAGGTCTGCCCGGGAGCACTCCCTTTCCTATAATTACATTTCAGCCTGATTCTCCTCTTGGACTCAGTTCCTTCCTCTCCATGACCCTCCCAGACCTTTCAGAAAACACCCTCTAGAATTCACCAACAGAAGCCAGTGAAGTGACGAACACCACATGGCCAGGCCCACAAACAGACTCAGTGGTTGTTATTTCCAACAGCCACATCTGGAGATTAGCAGATGATTTGTTGTTTTGTTCCCAAGCCTCCTGGCACACAATTAGGGAGTCTCATTCCTTCTGAGCCCAAGTGGGGCACACAATGGAGACAGGAGTTTCAGAACAATTAGCCCTGCGCATGGCTCAGCTGAATAGTCTGTAGAGACTGCATGGCCTCCCTCAGAGTGTGGGGCTGGAATGGGGCAGCCCACAGGTCACTGCAGACCAGGCCCTGTAGCCACAGATGCCCATCAGAGGTGGCTCCCAGACCCAGGCACTGACATGGCATCAAGCACAGTAATGGCAACCTACATCTTCCACCTTGATGTCCAGTGGACTTCCCAAGTGAGGGATGCTGACCAGTCCAGACCATGACCCTGATCCGCCCACCAGGCCACAACCGACACCACAAAAAACCCTGGGCTCAGGGAGCACTCACTCGCTGACATTTGTCCAATCTCAGATGACCTTCGACCCTGAACCTCTGCAGGTATTGTGAGGTTGAGATCCATCATTGTGATGTTCAGAAACTGGCTCGTGCATTTAGATCAAAGAATTTATTGAGACAATAGGGCTCAATGCTGAGGGTTCACATGCTGGGACTGCTCCCTGGGTTTGGGACCAGCATAAAGGCAGAGCTTTTATATTTTTTGTAACAATAAACAGTTGGTTAAAAAGCAGGATGTATGTCCTTTTTTACCTAAGCCAGAGCAAGCAAAATGGGACACAGAAGCAGAATATGAGTTTATGCTGAGATAAACACCCATTAGTTCAATTTTTACCACAGCAATTTCCCAACCCTAGTTGGTCACTGTCATTTGGTTCCCCACGTTCTCCCTTTTCCCCCAGCATCCGGAGTCCCTAGTTCTACCCTAGTCCCTAGTCCCTAGTCCCTAGTTTTCCAGTAACTCAAGGGCCTACACTCTAATGCTTTCCTTCCCTTAACACTACACTCACTTGCCTTCCTTCACTACTTGCTTCCCTTCACACAGGAACCTCCTTCCTCACTTACTGCTCCCCTCAACTCACACCCCTGCACCAGTATGGCCGCCTACCCTGGGTATCACTTCAAGACCTAACCCCTCCCTGCTTCCTGAGAATCAGGAGTCCAAGTCTCACAGCCACTGGGGCCCTGAGTCATCTCTCCTGCCTGCTGCTGCACCCTTATCTGCCGTCTCTCGCCCCACACAAGGCGGCTCCCAGCTGGAGGGCAGAGAGCCAGGCCTGCAGACACCCACCCCTGGTCCTGTGGTGCGCCCCCATTCTGGCCACAAACTCACACCCTAGTCCTCGTGTATCACGCAGCCCGCAGACCCACACCCTGGTCCTGGGGTGCCATCCCCACCCTGCAGACCCTAACCCTGGCCCTGTAGTGCCTCCCTACAGCCTGCAGACACCCACCCTGGTGCTGTGGTTGACCCAACCCCCTGGCCTGCAGGCTGCTCTATGCTGGTGGTCACACCCAGTGTCTTCCCAGTTTTCAGTGGGTGAGCAGACTCTGACCAGTGGGAGGTGAGGGTCAGAGGCCACCCACCTGCCCACCACCATTCCACACCCAACATCACCAGGGCCCTGAATTCAGGGGACACTCAATCTCATGGACACTTGAACACATTCTCAGATGACCTTCGACCTCACCGGCATCCAGGACGGCCGCACCTCTGCTGTCCCCACGGCGGGTCAGCAACACCTACCAGTGCTGACAGCTCCTCGGTGCACACACAGCTGCCCTCAGGCCACTGCCCTGCCCCAGCCTGGACCAACCCCGCCTGCAGCCCTATCTCCTCGCCACACAGCACTGCCCCTTCTTGATCAGGAGCCAGACTGGGCTAGAAAAGTCAAGTCTGGAAAGGATGTGAGACAGCCCCAACCCGCCGAGAATGGGGGGCCCGGCCAGGGGAGGTCCTCTGGAAGGAGGGTGTCCCCGCAGTCTCCGGGGGCACCGGGAGGCCAGAAACAGGTTGCTGTGATCCCATCCTGACCCAGGGTGAGCTGGGTGTGCCCTGGTCCCCGGCTTCTGCAGCGGGCTGGACTCAGGGGCTCGCGACGCAGGGTCCGACATGGCCTCGGGGGCGCCTGGGGAGCGGCTGCGCGAGGAGGCGCGGTGCCCAGTGTGCCTGGACTTCCTGCAGGAGCCGGTGAGCGTGGACTGCGGCCACAGCTTCTGCCTACGCTGCATCTCCGAGTTCTGCGAGCGCGCAGAGCCGGCACCCGGTGGCCGCTACTCTTGCCCGCAGTGCCGCGGGCCCTTCGCTCGCGCCGGTTTCAGACCCAACCGGCAGCTAGCGGGGCTAGTGGAGCGCGTGCGGCAGCTGGCGCTGGGCGCGGGCCCGACGGGCACACGGCGCTGCGGCCGCCACGGCGAGGAGCTCGGCCGCTTCTGCCACGATGACCAGGTCCCTCTGTGCTGGGTGTGCGACACGGAGCCTGAGCACCGCGGCCACCACACCGCGCCGCTGCAGGAGGCGGTCCGCATCCACCAGGTGAGCCGGGGAGCCCGGGACGCCGCTAGGGCGCCGGGACTCGGAGAGGGAGGCGCGGGGTCTTTGACGGGGCCGGGAGTGCGGGGAGCAAGGAGGAGGGAATGACTAAGGCCGGTCCAGCCTCAGTGCACTGTTAGCTCCTCCCAATAACCAACATTGACGACCACAGGCCACCGGCCTTGCCTTGGACATGGGGACACTCCAGCGGCCCTAGCAGAGATCCCTGTTACGGGCTTCGATGCCTCGTGACTCCGAGCCCAGCTGAGGGGCGAGGCTGACTGTGGCTCCTCCCCTGTAGAGCCCGTCAGGAGCCTCCGGGGGCAGCCCTGAGCTTCTGCATCCTTCTGCTCACAGAAACACTGCCTCCCTGTTCAATTTCTGTCCCCCAGCCACGAACCCAGACACAGACTCACAGACACAGGCACACACAAAGACAAACACACAATCACACACACACATAGCTACACACAAACACAGTCACACAGACATACACAAAGACAAACACACAATTACAGATACACAGACACACAGTCAACAGTCACACACGCACACACACACACACACACACAGCAGCAGCAGCAGCAACAGCAGCTACCTCCCCACTCTATTCCTATGGGTCCTTCCCTGCACACAGCAGCCACAGTCTCTCTGCCCTCCTCCCCTGCACCCTTAACACAGTGAGCAACTTGCTGGGTATGCAGAATGCTTGGCCGGGCAGCCCATGCACTGTGCCCACTTTCTCTGGAAATGAATCACAGGTCTTTGCCCTTCAAAGGGCATCAAGGGCTGGGGCCAGAGAGAAAGTGCAGTGGAGAGGGTGTTTGCCTTGCACGCAACCAAACCCAGTTCAACCCCCAACGTCCTGAGCACTGCCAGGAGTAATTCCTGAGAGCAGAGCCAGGAGTTAGCCCTGCCTCGCACTGACAGATGTGGCCAAAGGTCAGAAAATCAAAACAAAGGGTATCAAGGGCTTGAAATTGTCCCCATTTTGCTACTGTTTTACTCCTAAGATTTAGAATATTCTCTATTTCTTTTTCATTTAACAAAGGATAATCTGAATGGTTTCTTAAAGCCAAGCAGTGGAGAGCTTCTTGGATTCCTAAGCAAAGATAATGTATCACCTTAACGAATAGAAATGTACAGCTGTAAAAAATAAAATGAACAGATGAGGGTGGGAGGCAGGACAGTGGGCATCATACTTGCCTTGAGCATAGCCGAGCTTCGTTTAATATCTGTCACCACATATGGTCCCCCCAGTCCCACTGCGCGTAAGCCCTGAGCACTGCCAGGTATGTCCCCAAGTGACAAAAGAATAAAAAGAAGAATACACATATACAGAGCTGTACCCCTTTACCCCAAGCCCCAGCTGACCCTTCACCCCTAAGCCATTATCTAGGATTCCCGCTTGGATTTCCTGTGACTTTACTAGTGCATTTGAGTGCAGAATTGCTGTTGTGTGGCCTAGAAGACACTTGATACCATTTGACTGTCAGTGTAGGCATTAGCTTCATTGCTACTCTGCATCACTACCTTGGTTCCTCCTGCTAAATACACAGTCAGTCTGTCATTCCCTCTTCCGCAGACTCTGGGCACAGCCTCGCTATTTCAGCTCACGCCAGTGAACGCCCTGTTGGGTGATGCTCTGCTCTTAGCCAGCATCTGCCCTGTAGATCAGCATTAAGTTCCTTAGGAGCTGGATGTTTCTAGTACTGGTTCCACTGACCCACGTGCTCAGGCAACAGCTGGTCATGGCAGCTGCTGAACAAGGTATGTCCGCCCCGAAATAGGCGAAGCTGCAGATGGCCTTGGAAGTGGTCAGGAAAGACATGCAAGAAGCCTCAGCTCAGGGAGACCAACGTGGGCAAGAAAACCATCATCTGGAAGGTCAGCAAGCACATTACCTCTGGGCAGTCAGAGCTGGGCACGGGTGCTCCGTCCCCAACTGGGCACTGGCCCTGGGCACCAGCAGTGTCCATGGTGACACTGGGTACCAGCAGTAGCCACGGGGCACAGTGAATCTGGGTACCAGCAGTGGGCATGGGGCATGGTGAGACTGGGCACCAGAACAGACATGGGCATGGTGATCCTGGGCATGACCCCACTGTCCGCCCTCTATCTCCAGGAGAAGGTAGAGACGCAGAGGCAGCGCCTCCGGCTGGAATTTGAGAAGTACCGAGGCTTCCTGGCGCAGGAGGAGCAGCTGCAGCTGCGGCGGCTGGAGGAGGAGGAACGTGCCACACTGAGTCGCCTGCGGGACAGCAAGGGGCGCTTGGGACAGCGAGTCCGGGCGCTGCGGGAACTGGCCGAGGAAATAGAGGAGCGCAGCCAACGCCCCTGCCCTGGGCTTGCTGGAGGTGAGGTCTGGCACAGGGCACCGTGCGGGAGGGAGAGACTAGAGATAGTGTCTGTCTCTGTGTCTCAGTGGGGTCATATTCTGGCCTGTGGCCCAGGTCTGCCCATCAGTGAGGACGGGACACACACATGGGCTCAGGAGCCTCATTTGGGAGCCGAGAAGCAGATGACAAGTACCAGGACACATTGCTGTTAGTTCTTCCTTGGAAGCGTAGGAGTCAAAGTGTGTCTGGGGAGCTGCAGGGGGTGGGGGTGGGTAGTTGTGGCTACTGTGACCCTAGCAGGTACAGGAGGTTCACAAGGGACTCCTTTCCTGAATGCTCAGTCAGGTCTTTGCTTCCCAAGAAACAAGCGAAATGCACTGAGCACTTCTTAGCACACTGAGGACACTGACCCAGACCCGAGCTCGAACAGATTCCCAAGGAACCGAGTCTTGCTCTTAACCTCCAAGGCCCAGTGACTTGCTGCTAAGCAGGCGAGACCACTGGTGCAGAAAGCAGAGCCGTCTTCTCCTGCTGCAGGGTCCTGCCCAGAGATGGGGGCTTTTTCTCAAGGGAGGAGAGAGAGAGAGCTCAACACTCAGTTTTGCCACTGAGTGCTGCTAGGTGCCAGCTGCCCATGCTCCCTGGGGCTGACTCCAGGGCTAACCCCACTCTGGGTTCTTCAGACGCTTGGACCTCAGGTCTTTCTTACACATACAATGCAAGTGGCCTTTCAAACTTCTTCAGATAAGCTCTGTAGAGACGTGGAGCCCATCTCCACCCTAATTCCATCTACTTGCACTGCCCGGTGCTTCACTACATTGTCCCAATTCAGGGCAAACCATTCAGAGCAGAGCTCATGCCACTGCTTTTGGGGATTAGCATTAAACCTGCTGTGGCTCTCAGAGAAGGAAGCTGGTGTGGTCACTGGCTTGATTCTGTCTTTAAAGTAGGCAGCAGCATGTCCCCTTGGCCTTAGCTTGGGTCTGAATCATTTTCAGCAGTCGGGGACAACAGTCCAGGGGCTAGGCTGGGAGGCTGTGCAGAGGGGCCCACTCAGCCTTTCTCTCCTTCCCAGGGCGTGCAGGAAGTGCTGACCCGGTAGGTGGGCCTGTGCCAGGGTCTGGGAGAGCAGCTGGTTGCTGGACACCCCCACCCCCAATTGCCCTGAGACTCAGTCTGTGCTGTACCTAGAAGCCACAGTGTCCCGCGACCAGAGCCTGAGACCATCACCATGGAGCTAAAGACCATGTGCCGCATCCCTGGCATGAGGGAGATGCTGAAGAAATTCCAAGGTGGGTGGGGCCCTAAGGCAGGATTGGGCTGCAGTGTGCTGGGGGATGAAGGGGTGCAATCAGGGCACGCATGTCTGACTACTAAAAAAATATCTTGAGGTGATGTGGAGCAGCAGGATCTGGTTTTCCCTGGGGGTGGCAGCTTCCATGACTGCCACCTCCCCAGGTAAGCCACAGGCACCCACAGCCCCTTCCTGCAGCTCAATTGGGAAAAGAGGTATTGGAGGAGTCTGCTGCTACCCTGGGGCCTGTGTCCCTGAAGCTGGGACAGGCCCAAGAGAGCCACATTCCCAGGCCAGCTCTGTTGGGCGCGATTCTGACATGAATTCTGGCATGAATCACTGAGTCCCACACATGCACTGGTCACAGCAGTGAGCTTGAAGGCAGCTCCATGCCTCCACCACCTCTGCAGCACCGGTCTGCTCTGGCCACCAGGAGGCATCTGAGTGGTGAGTCCACAGCGATGAGATCTTGGCTGGGAGTGGGCCCGGTGTATATCCCAAGGTAGGTCCAGCTCCACATTAAAACAAGAAGGCCCAGCTGACCTCGGACAGACATGAGAGGAATAAAAATGCCCCTACGCCTTGTGGTGCCAAGGCGGTGTTTCAGTGAGATGGTGATGAGCCCAACTCCACAGAGGGCAGCAAGACGCGCTGAAGTGATGACGTGCTCAGAGAGGGGGAAGTGAATGGTCTCCTTTGCAGAGAGGCTGGTCAGAGCCTCTGAGTCTTGTCTTGCTGAGTTCCATACAGTCTCTTCTGCACCTTCAAGGGTCTGATCATTTCTCTCCACAGTTGATGTCAAGCTGGACCCCCGTCACTGCCCACCCGAGCCTCCTGCTGACAGCAGACCTGCGCAGGGTACAGGACGGGAGCTGTGGAGGGACGTCCCCAACAACCCTGAGCGCTTTGACACCTGGCCCTGTGTCCTGGGCCTGCAGAGCTTCTCATCAGGGAGGCACTACTGGGAAGTAGCAGTAGGAGAGCGGGCAGAGTGGGGTCTCGGAGTCTGTGAGGACTCAGTAGTGAGAAAGGGGGAGGCCACCCCCTCTCCGGAAAACGGGGTTTGGGCAATGTGGCTGCTAAAAGGGAATGAGTACATGGTCCTGGCCTCCCCTTCGGTGCCTCTGCTGCACCTGGAGCGCCCAAGACGCATCGGGATCTTCCTGGACTATGAAGCCGGTGAAATCTCTTTCTACAACGTCACCACTGGGGCTTACATCTACACATTCAACCAGCTCTTCTCGGGCCTTCTCCGGCCTTACTTCTTCATCTGTGACACGACACCCCTCATCTTGCCCCCTCTGACAGAAGCTGAGACACAAGCTCGGGTTCCTGCATCCAGGGCTGTTCCTGACCCAGCACATCACGTGCAGGATGAACCTCCCTAAAGCTCCTGCTCCTGGTGCAGGAAGCCTAGCAAAGATTCCCCAAGGGCAGGGGACAAGGGAGCCTCACCTGGCCAGACAGCAACCCTATCCAGGGCACACGTTCGCATGCAGCTCCACACATTTTCCATGACCCTCTCTGCAACAAAAGGCCCTCAGTAGTCACAGCCATTCCCTGTTCCTTTGGACATTCTCTCACTTCGGTCTGCCATGTGTTATAGCTAGGAAATGGTTCAGTGCAATCCAGAATCTTCATATCATATCCAGCATCTATTTGCTCTCTCCTTTCTTCTCCCCTCCTCTTCTCTCCTCTCCATCCTTTTGCTCCTCTCACCCCTTCTCTTCCTCTCCTTCACCTCCTCACCTCTCCTCCTTGCTCTCTCCTCTCTTCTACTCCTCCTTCCCTTTCTTCTATTTCCTCTTCTCTCTCTGTTTCTGTGTACCTTTGCTCTTATTCATGCTCAAGACTTTTGTTTAGATTTGTATTTTCTTCTGCAGTAACATTCTGAAACATTTTAAATGTATAATAATGATAACTATAATTAATCACTTGTCAAAACCTTCTAGTTATAGGATTAAAATTTGAAAATTGAAATTCAATGGCCTGAAATTGGTATTTTGATTTCCAAAGCATTCCTTTGTCAATTCTGATATTTTTCCTTAAGTTTTTGATACACATTCTAACAACAAATACCTTAGAATCCCGGCCACTGTTTTCTTTTTTCAACACAGACCTTCATTAGTTGTAAGACACACACACACACACAAACAACACACACACAAATAACACACACACATACTCACACTCACACTCACATACTCACACACTCACACTCACACTCTAGTTCCTTTGTGTATTAATCTTAAGATGCCTAGGAAATAGTTAAGGTCATGTCCAATATGATTCACTAAATTTCATTTATCCAAGGCTGCAAAGATAGTAAAGTTGGTAAAGGGTTAGGGTTAATACAGTGGGTAAAGGGTTAGGGTTGTTAGTACAGTGGGTAAAGCACTTGATTTGCTCATGACCAGCCCAGGTTCAATTCCCAATACCTCAAATGGGCCCCCCAAGCACTGCTGGTCATGATGCCAAAAAACAAATAAATAAATCCACTTTTCCACTGGAAATAAAATAGTATAAAGATGCTAATAATGATGTGAAATTGACTACACTGGGGCTTTCTAAAAGTACATTCTGTACTTGATATATTCCTAATAAACACCTAAAAGTCAGAAGGAGTTGTCCTGCCATCTTCTTTGTATGATGTTTAAATGCTAAACAATGATTAAATAATGGCAAAATGAAGGTAATGTTTTCCTGATCTGTATTTGTCCTCAGAAAACTACTTTGAATTTTAATGTCTGATTTCTAGGGACTTTCAGGCCCAGGCTTTCCACACAAAGCATGAGCTGCAACCCTTGGAAATAGTTAAGGTCATATCCATATGATTCATTATATTCGACTTTTCCCCTGTTCTGGGCCCTTGTTCTCTTGTTTTAAACTTGTCTTTCAATGTCTTCACTGATTCCAGGGTTGTTTTATACAATGTTGTTTAGTCTTCACATGGTTGTGGTTTACCTAACTTTGTTCTTTGGTTATTTTATAGTTCACAATTGTACAACTTGATCCAAAACTAAGTACAATGTATGTATTTCAGCATAGAAATTAGTAGTTAAAACCTTTAAACAAATTTTTGAGTAATCATGAGACATACTATTACAAAATTGTTCATGATTAAGTTTCAGTCATATAATATTTCGATGCCATCCCTTCACCAGTGTACATTTCTCATCACCAATGCCCCCACCTCTATGACAGATACTTTCTCTCTCTCTCTCTTTCTCTCTGTCTCTCTCTCTGTCTCATTTTCCTTTTTAGATACTGTGGTTGCAATACTGTTACCGGAAGAGTATCATTCATATCATTTTACCTTCTCTCATCACTTGTTTTTCATTCAGAGTGATCATTTCCAACTAGCATTGTCATAGTGCTCACCTTTCTGTACTAACTACATTCCCCCTCCCCTTTGTGAAAAGCTTCCTCTCATGGACCAGTCCTCCTGATCCTAGTTTCTACTGTCCTTGGTTATCATCACATACCATGCATATATATTTATATGCAAAAAGAATTATCCCAAAAGAATGCAAGCATTCTGTTCGTCTCTCTCCCTCTGATTCATTTCACTTAGCATGATACTCTCTATGTCCATCCATGTACTTGTTGGCTGAAGTGCCATGACAATACTGTTAATGATAGGGTTCCATGCATACTTTTAATCACCCAAAATTTATTGAGACTTGTTAGACGTTCCATGATCTATCCATGAAATTGTCCCACATATATCAGAGATCAACATGGATACAATTTCTTTAGGGCAGGATGCATGGTACATATAGTGTCAGTTCTGATCCTCTGCTAGTCTTATGGACTTGGACACTCAGTTATTATGCATAGTTAGGGGAATTCGTGATGACTTTTTTAAAAATATTTTATTATACCACCATGAAATATACATTTACAAAGATGTTCATATTTGGGTTTCGGTCATGATGACTATTTTTAGCTCAAGTTCTCTACCCCTTTCTCCCTCTCTTCATCTTTCAGGATACTCAGAATATTTATGTGCCTTTTCCTCTTCAATAATTTCTTCATTTTTAATTTCTTATTTGTTTTTCATCCACTTCAATTATTTCTAAGTTTCTATCTTTGATTATTCTGGCTTGTTCTTCAATTAAGTCTATTTCACTTCTAGAACTTTCTTTCTATAGCAACTTGATTTCATTTGTTGCATTATTCAGATCCTGAATAGTTGCTCTTTTCTTATTTGTATCTTGTCCTTCAGATCATTACTTATATCCTTGCTTTTATTACATATGGATTTTATTATTCTCTACCCTATTTTTCATTACTATTGAATGTTTTACTAGATAACATATTTCCATGTATTAAGAAAGCTATTCTCTTTTGATGCAATTTTACCTTGAAATCTTGACTTTCTTGCAAGACAACTTTTCCCTGTCCATTTGGCTATTCAATATGCTTTCAAATTAATGCTTAGGGAATTTTATAATTTAAAATGTAGTCAATAACTTATTATTTAAATGCTATCTTTTTACATTTTCTGATGAGTGGTCTATGGTTTTAGTATTCTTAGTGTTGCTGCTGGCTTCCCAGGGGGAGCACAGTTGCTTATGTTAGAAAGAACAGCTTGGTTAGCATGATCCCACTGTATTTTCACCTCACTGGGGTCCCAGAGACACAGGCCATCAGACAGAAGGCATAACATATCTGAGAGGGAAGAAAGAGGAGAACGATCTACAGAAGCTTCTCTCTGGCTTGCCTTAGTGGGATGCTGACTCTTGTGGGAGCCTCAGCATCTCCACTTTGGGCTTCACCAGAACCAATAATGTGAGTCATCCACTGTTTTTCACTTGCCCTCTGGTCAAACTTGCAGTTCTGGCACCTTGATCCCCTGCCAGGTAATTGACACTCTGCCCACTCTGTACCCACTCTGTCACACAGATGCCTGTGTTTCTGCACATTCTTCTTACCAGCTTCTGCTGGTTTCTGAGGTGCAAGATAAGCTGTAGAATGACCCCTACACTACAGTAGCCGCTCCGTGCTGCCCCCGCTCCCAAGCAGGCATGCATGTTCCTCTGAGGAGGGACAGAGAAGCAAGAAGTGTCTGCCAGCATGCAGGGGCCATTCTCCCCAGAACGACTTTTTTTTTTTTTTTGCTTTTTGGGTCACACCCAGCGATGCACAGGGGTTATGCCTGGCTATTCGCTCAGGAATTACTCCTGGTGGTGCTCGGGGGACCATATGGGATGCCGGGGATCAAACCCGCGTCAGCTGCATGCAAGGCAAATGCCCTACCCACTGTGCTATCTCTCCCCCCAAGAACGACTTTTAATAGTGACTCCTTCAACTCTCTGAACTCCTCATCTCAGGCCTGCACACTCAGACACCGCCTCACTTCAGGTCACATGGGTTTACTGCCACCCATCACATTCCTACAGTAATGTGCCCCAGCTTACACATTAGGGGTTTACTAATCATTTTGACAACAAAGAAGGAAAAAAATGAAGGAAGGAAGGAAGGAAGGAAGGAAGGAAGGAAGGAAGGAAGGAAGGAAGGAAGGAAGGAAGGAAGGAAGGAAGGAAGGAAGGAAGGAAGGAAGGAAGGAAGGAAGGAAGGAAGGAAGGAAGGAAGGAAGGAAGGAAGGAAGGAAGGAAGGAAGGAAGGAAGGAAGGAAGGAAGGAAGGAAGGAAAGGAAGATGTCAGATTTTCACATTGAGTTCTATTATGTGAAGGCATTTATTTTCCCAAGCTTTGTTTAAAGTTTAGCAAAAAAAAAAAACTGTGATGCAGCAAATAAAACTGAAAATCTGTGATGCAGCAAATAAAATGATAAATCTGATCATTTTTCCCAATCAATCAGGTGGCTGGTCAAGTGAACAGAGTCATGAGCAAGTTGGAAGACCGAAAAGAGAAAGTAGAAAGTGATTATGTGGAATGGGTTGAAGACAAGAAGTAAAAAAGCTCCACTCACAACAGGAAGGAGAACATGGTGACAGAGTGACTTAGCATGGAGATTTAGAAATACAATGACAGAAACAACAAAAAACAAAATGGAACAGAGGGATTCATTAAACATATCAGCTTTTCAATGTTGACCTCTCCATGAATATGCCTGTACTTCTAGGGGCCCTGTGGAGCTCTTCCCCTAGTTCATGAAAACTCTACAGAACAGGGAAGGAAGGACATGGTGTGCATGAAAAAAATACATCATCAACAAATCCACAAGACATATGCTGTCCTCTCCATCAAACATTCTCTCTACCCTTGATTCTGTCATTATGCATATGCAAAATGACAGTCATTTTGATAAATTCCTTAACCAGCTGCCTCACACTTCCCCAAATTCCTCTAAATTTTCCTCTTTGTGTGTATTCAAAGTCTAGTTATTTAATTTTTTTATTGTTTATATTTTAAGTCAACATTAAGTGGAGATATTTGTGTCTTTAAGATTTCATTTGTTTATTTTGGGGGCCAATATTCATGAATTATTTCTGGCTCTGCACTGAGAAATTACTCCTTGTTGTGCCCAGGAAACCAAATGGGATGCCAGGGAACAAACCTGGATCAACCATGTGCAAGCAAAACACCCTACCCTTTGTACTATCTCTCCAGCCCCAATAAAAATAGTTTTAAAGTTTTACATATATACTCTAATGAATCAAAGAGTATGATACTTTTCCTTTTCTGTTAGTTTTTGAAATAAAATATTGATTGTTATATGTATGTTAATAAATCAAATGAAAAACTAAACAATTTTGTAAACAAATCTAGGTATACTAAATTTTCCATTAATCAATATGCCTATATGATTTTTACATGTCCTAGAACAATCTGTTCCTTTTTATATACATAAAATGTATTTATATGATAAAACCTTAATATAGTAAAGGTTCATTTGTGCACTTAACATTAGGTCAAAATACTTTTATGTATTTTCACTAGATTCAATTTGAATAAAAGAAAGAGTGCAAGGTAGGACAAAATGATGATGAGTTATTAGAGACAGCATGAATCTTAGGGATAAGGGATGGAGCAAAGGGCACAGAGGCACTTTTTATTGAACAACAAAGGATCCGTCTCCATTTGACTTAACAAGTAATAAGTTTTTCTTATGAGAAAGATAAATTCCAGTGGTCCTTATTTTCTATCTGGACACTCTGGAGATTGGGGACCTCAATGACTCATGCCTACAGCATACTCTGCTGTGTCCTAATGGCCCCAGTGGGTCAGAAACTGCGTCAGATCTGGGCCTGTAATGGGCCTAAACACAGAGAGTCCCTCATGCCTCCTCTGGAGGCTGCTCCAGGCTGTCCCTGACATAGCCCCCCCCCTCATATAGGGACCCATGAGCAGATAGAGCAAAGGGCCACTGAGGACAGTACTTTCCACTCTCCCCACAGAGGGATCTGCACCTATGTGTGGCACTGTGTGAGCCCAGGAGGGCAGGAGGAAATACAAGAGCACACAAGCTCCCAGCTTAGTCTGTATCTGCTCTGATCTGTCTGGGACTTACACCTAGCAACAAAAGAGTAAAAATGTGAGTAGACTGTTCATGAGGAAGTGTGATGGCTTGGCCTGTGCTCTGAGGTTGGTGTGTGAAGTGATAAGACATATGGGGGTTGGGGTGGGGGAAAAGCCGTAGGGGGACAATGCAAAGATACCAAACACAGGCCATGAGCAGCTTTTTCTCCCTCTGGAAAAGATGGGGATCAAGACAGACACACCACCACAGTGTACACAGATATATCATGACTTGTGCTACTCTCGAAGGACAAAAGCAACGCACCAGGAATGAAAACTTTGCTTCTAAGAGCTAACATGGGAAAGCACAGAACAGCAAAAGTCAGAATACAAAACAATGTGTCTTGTTTCCTTCAGTCTAGTGAATCCTTCTTGAAACAGGCATACCCCACCCATGGGCCCCTCTCCCACACCCATACCCATACATAATATCTGAGAAAATCTTCAAGAGGGTACTGGAGTTCAAGTTTGATCCTGATCTAAATGTATCATCTTTCCCACAGCTCACTAGACTCATCTCCTCGTTCTCACTTCTATTTCTTAGAAGTCACAAATGTGTCCCATGAAAACATGCTATGTAAATCCCTGTGGTACTATGCAATTGCAAAGTTGACTCAGTATTTTCCCTCCTAACTTTATACATTTATTCTAATTTTATTCTGCTGCAACTTATTCATTTCTTTCTCTGAAGTATTCATGATGGTGATGCAAAAGTTTCTTTAATGATTAACAATGAAGAAGAGACTAAGAGACTCAAAACAGAAAAGTTTGTTTGGAAATGTAATAAATATTTTATTAAATGATGTACATCCACGTGTGTGTATTTCTGGTAAATTCAAAATCTTGAATATTACTATTTAATTCTGAAGCAATGTCTCCCATAAACTTCATCTCATTTTCTAGAGGTAAGTCTTTAAAAGTTTGCAGTACATTCTAGGCATGTTTTCTATTTTAAAGTAGATGTACTCTCAGAATGTCTAAAAAAATAGCACATGATCACAATATATCAGAATTTAGTTTGTATTTCATTACATTTAGCAATATTCTGGGGGAAATTCAGGTGAGACAGACACACCGAACTTGATTTAGTACTTGATTGACTTAGTTAACATGCTATTACTGTCTGTAAAAGCGCTTCTGAGTTGGGGTCAAGACAGTGAGCCTCCTTCTCCATATTATTGAGTGAAGGGAGAAACAAATGGGAAAGACATAGATGACCACCTGGCCCTTTACATCACTGTTGACATTCATCTTCAGGTGAAAGGATGGACGGAACCAACGACAGTGCCCTAGAATATTTCATCCTTTTTGGGGTTTTCTGATCACCCCAATCTGGAAAGGATCCTCTTTGTGGTCATCTTGGTCGCTTATCTCCCTGACCCTTGTGGGCAACAGCACCATCATCCTGGTGTCCCGACTGGACCCACACCTCCAGACACCCATGTACTTCTTCCTCACCCACCTGTCCTTCCTGGATCTCTGCTTCACCACCAGCTCCATCCCCGCAACTGCTCTATAATATCCACGGACATGACAAGACCATCAGCTACACAGGCTGCGCCATTCAGCTCTTCCTCTTCCCTGGGCCTGGGCGGTGTGGAGTGCCTGCTCCTGGCAGTCATGGCCTATGACCGCTTTGTGGCAGTGTGCAAGCCCCTGCACTATATGGTGATCATGAACCCACGGCTCTGCATGGGCTTGGTGTCAGTGGCCTGGGGATTGGGGGTGGCCAACTCCATGCACATGTCCCCAGTGACACTTCGCCTACCCCCGCTGTGGACACCACAGAATAAACCATTATTTGTGTGAATTACCAGCTCTCATCCGCATAGCGTGTGTCAACACAGCATCTGTTGAGGGAACTGAATTTGTTATGGCGGTGATCATTGTGTTGATACCCCTGATTTTCATTCTTATCTCCTATGGCTACATCGTGAGGGCTGTGTTGCAAATTCGATCTGGATCAGGGCTGCAGAAAGTCTTCAACACCTGCGGCTCCCACCTCACGGTGGTCTCACTTTTCTATGGAAACATCATCTACATGTACATGCAGCCTGGAAATAGCTCGTCCAAGGACCAGGGAAAGTTCCTCACCCTCTTCTACAACATAGTCACCCGCTCCTGAACCCCCTGATCTACACTCTCAGGAACAAAGAGGTGAAGGGGGCTCTGAGGAGGCAGCTGCTACGTGACAGAGAGGGAGGAAAGAGGTGAGGGCAACGGAGAGAGAAGCATCTCTGCCAGGGCCGCAATGGTTTCTGGAAGGGCTGGGACAGGCTCAGGGACTTGTGCTTCCTGGATGTTCATATCTTGCCCTGCACTTCCATAGACTATGTCAGCTCCAACAGTACATCATCATGATGCCACCTGATGGCACATACCATCCATCTCCCCTCCCATTCTCTGGGTGGCAGAGGCAGAGACCCATGAGAGGTATGTGTGACAGAGATGAGATTCCCTTAACATGAACCCCTACCTACATTTAATTTGTACCCCAAAAGCAAGATTATGTCTTTGCTTATTACTGAGTAGAATTTCATTTTGCATAACTACCTTGCTTCTTTATCAACTCATACATCCTGAAATCCAACCCTGAACTGTGAATATAAAACCAAGATTAAACAGTGAAACAAAATGCAGGCAAAGGAAAAGCAAACTAAAAGTAACACTTGCACCATTGTAGTCTTGGGCACTCTGGTGATGGTAGACAGGCAGTAATCCCCAGAAGTGTGAATATAAACATTTGTACCCATAATGTTAAATGCACTATTGAAAAAAATAGATGGATGTGATACCTTAAATACCTGAGTACAAGGGGAAGCCTCTTTATTCAATCAGTATTTTTCTTACTTATTGTTTGTTTTCTGTTGATAACAACTTTCTGGGTATGAGCTCAGAAAAGCTTAGAACACCACACTTTGCCACCACAAATATGTTAGAAATGAGGAATTTTTTTTCAGTACACTCATTTTAATGGAATTCTAGTTCAAAGCAAAACTGTGGCTAAAGTATGGATTGGGTTACTTTTCTTTATTCCGTTTCAAGAGAAAGATAAGTAAAGCCTTAGTCACAAGCAGGCAGTGTTCATTGAACAGCCAACAATTCATGGTTCCACTGTAGATGATTGTCAGAGGGACCCCAACATCCTGCCTTCTCTCTCAGAGGCTTGGGAGGGCAGTGATCCCCTTAGAAGCTACATGGGGACCACAAATGAGGACTATTTTGAACTGATTAATCAAGAAACAACAGTCACAGGGCAAGTTCTGAAAGTACTCATCTGTGAAAGTCACAAGAGGCCAGAGCAATATAACAGTACTCAGCCATCCTGGGTTCCATCCCTTGCACTGCTAATGGGCCTTCAAGCCTGCAAGGAGCATACCTTGAGCACTACCAGAGGTAGCCAAAAGAAACCCAAAAAATCCTAAGTGAACAGGAGAATGTCCAGTGGCTAGAGTGACTCCACACAGCCACCAGAGGAATGGGGTGAGCAAATCCCTGGAAATTTCATCAGTGGAAAAGGCAGCAACTTTACCACGCATGACAGTCACTGTTGTTGTTAGGGTCCGGTGTTGCAAATCTTAAGAAGTCACAAGGAGTCAGCCTGGTAATGCAATAGACAAGTGGAGTTTATTAAACCAGCTAGCTGGGATCAAGCTCTTAGGCTCACAGGTCAGAAGCAAGACCCCGAGCAGAGGCAACTCCTTAGATTATATAGCCTCTAACTGTGTCACTACCTACAAGGAAAGGGGATGTTTAAGGAAAAGGCATTTTCATCAGGTATGTTGGTCACATAAATAAATGATTTTGCCATGTCTCAGGATGTTCCAACCACCCACAATGTCTGCACAAAAAAAAGCAGTTCTATAGATAACATTTCCCCACCTTAGATTTTATAGGATTGTACAATGTTTACAGTGACCAAGACTGCCCAGCTGATTTTACAGGAATTGAGGCTGTTTTCCTTTTGAACAGCGGTCCTGCGGGCCCGTGCTGTCGGCTCAGTTGCTCACACGGCCCACACGATCGTCTACTGCCTTTCCTGTCTTTTCACTGCCTTTCCTGGTGACTTCTGTCCCTCCTTTCCCTCAACAAACCCAATTTTACGCCAGTTACTCTCTAACATTGCAATATATGATTAGACAACACGCTGCCACTCCAGTGATTCATCTTGAACATAATTATGCAAAGTTGCAAAGGAGACAAGACCAGGGCATGGAACATCAAGGGGGAAAGAGGCAAAGATAAAGTTCTGGATGGAGAGAGCCCAATTTTCCACCTGGTGACCCCACCCAGTAGGGATGACCCAGCACACGTGTGGGTGGAACATGCCACACAGCATAATCACAACAGACCAGGATAGATGTGTAGTAGGCGTGAGGGCCCTTAGGTGCTCTGTGAAGCGGCAGCAGAGAGAAGGAAGGATGGCCCCACAGAGGACCCCAGGCAGGTCACCGTGAGCAGAACACTGAGCCCAGGGCGAAAGCAGATGAATGAACAGGTGGAAAGGGAGGAAGATTTCTCAGAATTTGAATCATAAAAAGATCTTTCCATGTTCAGGATCGCCAGACTCTCTTCACTGGGAGGTTCGTAGTATATCTTTTTACATCTCTTTTCTATGTCTACTTCTATTTCTTTACCTCTCTTCTTTGTGAGTCTGGTTGAAAAATAGTCTATGGTGCTCAATTTTGTCAAAGAAACAGCTCATGGATTTATTGATCTTTGATGTCATCTATTTAATATTTCTCTCATTTAACTGCCAATTTTTACATTCATCTTTAGTTATTTTTGCCTCATTTTTTCCCTATTTCTAGTACATTGGGTGTATAACTGACATATTTCCAAAACGATTTCTCTTTTTTTCCCCCCAAAGATGTAAATGTAAACTTCCTCCTCAAAGACACTTTTCTCTAGCCCCTAGTTTCTGGCCAGTCATGTCTTCATTGTAATTTATCTCCCTTTCTTGTCTTTGGTGGCTTCCAGTTAGCAGTACTTAGGGGCTACCCCTGACTCAATGTTTGTTGGCGTATCTCCCGGCTGTGCTCATGGCACCATTAAATGCCAGGAATCAACCCCATACTCTAGCAGGCCAAACACATCATCCAGCCTTTTGAGATAACTCTTGAGCCAATATGCCTTTCCTTTTTAATTTTGAAAGACGTTTTATTTAAAAAACTGTGATTTACAAATTTATTGATAGCTGAACTATATAGGCACATAATATTTTCACACTAACCCCAAAACAGTGTCAAATTCCCTCCACCAATTCTTTTCTTTTGCCATAAGAAAATACAATTTATTGAGCCTTTATACATACTAGATGCCATGTACATTACATCATTTAGGCCTGATATCAACTGTGAGAAATGAAAAATATTACATATCCCCTTTGTCACTGATGCTTATTGAAACCACACCACTAGCAGGTGGGACAAGGCTTTAAACCAGATTGACTTCATAACTCATTCATCTCTACCTTTCACATTGATGTAGGCAAGCAGTAAGGGCATCACCACCCCCACCAAGGCAGTTAATTCTCACCCTAAGGCTATCATGAGTCACCTTTTGGAACCAGGAATCAAGACTTGATGAGACCCATTAACCAACAACAGACCCTGAGGAAGCCAGATGGCCCAGCCTTTAACCTACCAACCTTCTTTGGCCCAGCAAAAGATTCCAGAGCTCCAGCCCAGGAGGATAAAAACCTCTTTGGAAATCAGTTGGGGCTCTCCACCTTTGGAGCAGCCCACAGTCTCCCTTGAGCACGGTACTCTCACTTTCTCTCCTCCTTGCCCATCCTAAAACCTCCATAATAAAATCTGTTTTACTTCACAGCCTGTCTACTCTTTTTCTGCGAGGTCAACAAGAACTCTGAGAAAACCCTGGGTAAGATCTAGTGATGTAAGCAGGCAGACAGGAGGTGGGGCCTGCATGGCAGTTAACTGTCTCCATTAGGCTGTCACCTTTCTGGAACCAGGAATGAAGACTTGATAAGACCCATTAACCAACAATAGACCCTGAGGAAGCTGGATCCACCTTCTTCCACCAGCCTTTAACTGCCCCTCATCAATCTTTGATGGCCCAGCAGAAGATTCCAGAGCATTCCAACCCAAGAAGATAAAAGCCCCCTTTGGAAATCAGTCCAGACTCACTCTTCCCCTCTGGAGCAGCCTGTGTTCTCCCTTGAGCGTGTTATTCTCTCTCTCTTTCCCTACTCCATCCCGGTCCTAAAAACCTCCATAATAAAATCTGTTTTACTTCACTGCCCATCTACTCCTGAAAATTCTTTTTCTGCAAGGAAGAAAACCCTGAGGAAACCCTGGGTAAGGCCTAGGACTGACTTGCCTTTTTATCAGTCCCAAGCCTGCCCAGTGGGTCCCGGGCAGCAGAGGTGGCTGGGGAGTAAGTGACCATCTCTCTCCCCTTCCCGCCTCACACTTAAGCCACCTGTGGGGCCCACCTACATCACTAGGACTGACTTTCCTTTCCTGCAAAGAACAATTTCTCACTCCAGCCTGAGTCTGTGGCTCCCCGAGAAATCTCTGGTGGTGGGGATCAACGCCCGTGCCTAGAGATCAAGTGGATAGCAGCTGTGGCTTGACAGCGACCTTGTAGGGCTGGTGGGATTCAAGCCCATGCCATACAGGGGCTCATTGCAGACTTTATCAGTTCTTAGCCTGCCCAGCTGGTCCCGGCAGCATAAGTGGTTGGGGAGAAAATGACCATCTCCTTCCTGCCTCACATAAGCCACCCATGGGGCCCCACCCACATCAACATGTCTTTAATCTGTTGTTAGGCCATCACTCTATACAGACTCTCCAGAAACCGGGATGTAGATAAGGAAAGTTTATTAGCTCAGTGCTGAGGACCCTGTGAGCCAAAGAGATTCAGAAAGGCCCCGCTTTTGTTTTAACAGTTTTTATACCTTCTTCTACACAACCTTCAGGGTGCATGTTTGCATTCTTTATCTTATCTTAAGCAAAGCAGATGTACAGAAGCAGCCAAAGTGGTTAGAAGTCCCCAAATCATCATGACAAGGTAAAAAGCCTATACCATGTCGGCCAGTCGTTTCAGGGCTATTAGTCTTGACCAGGCCTTTTCTTTCTGATTTGCTTAGGCCAGGAATTGCCTGTTTCAGGGTCAGGTCTTATTCTTGTGGGGCATTTCTCATACTGTCATTGCCTGAAGAACAAAATTCAGAGAAACAGTAACCTTTTTTAGGAGCCTGGGGATTCCTAAAAATACTTATTCATTAGTTTTATCAATATTTGTTTGCACTTATTGAATCCCTAAAAAAATGAAGAGGTTTAGAAACTTGCACATAGCAGTGAAAGTGGACAGATGGTTCATTCAGGAAGGATAATGAAGTGGCAAACAGTAAAAACAGTTGGGCACCTACAGATACAAATTAAACAACTCATTGCTCCCTCTTTAACTGTTGACTGGAACCCAAATTATGATTCTACCACAGGTCTAGTTAGGCAGCTTCTGAGGGTGTTACCAGCATTTCCTCAAGCCCCACCCTCTTTGACTCAGTGCAGTATTTCCCACTGTGCTCTTTCCTTGAACCTTTCTTCCTTTATTTTTGTGACATCTGCTGATTCTCAGATTATGGCTCTGACTCTCCTTTTGGTTTGTTATCTTGCCCATTTTACTCATCTGATATGAGTAAAATAGCCTAATAGATCTAATTGCCCTCAGATCTGATATGGGAACATTCCCAAAGATTCTGCCATTGATCCTAAACTCTAGTCCTTGTTGATCTCATCCATTTTCACCAAGTCAGTTCTCATCTGTATGCAGATTGTGCACACATTGAAGCTTCAGTAATTCATCCATCTCCCCAGGGCTCTGGTCTACATTTTCAATAACTTGCCTATTGGAAGCCTAGTGACTTCACTAGCACTTAAATGTGGCCCAAACCAACATCATCTGTTTCTCTCCTGGGGACTTGTTCTTAAATAACACCAGCAGTCTCCAAATCACCTTTGATTCATCCCTTTTGCTGATCCACACAAAAAGTCAGTTGCCTACACCTATTAAATTTCATGTCCTCGATATATGTTGACTCTGTTTCTCGAGTCTTTTTTTCAGTAAATAATGGCTCTTTTTATTAATTTTATTATACCACCGTGAGATATACACTTAGAAAACTATTCATGATTAGGTTTCAGTCATACAGTGTTCCAGCACGCACCCCCTCTACCAGTGCATATTCCCACCACCAATGTCCCCAGTTCCCCTTCCTCCCCCAGTCTGCTTCTATGGCAAGCAATTTGCCCTCTCCCTCTCTCTCTCTCTCTCTCTCTCTCTCTCTCTCTCTC